>JARFOD010108965.1:0-15643 GCA_031763545.1 Mopalia muscosa
TCTAACTAAGAAAGTGTTATCCCAAATAACGAAAATACTGTTAATCTTCACTTTCTAAAAGACACAAAAATTATTCAGTATCTACATTATCTACAAATGAATGTACTTTAACGTAATCATATACAGTACATGTTTTAAGGACGGATGCACAAGATAGCATAATTTGGATTGAAAAGTGGTTATGTCAACTTAACTGAGGCTGAAGACACGTCATCGCCCTATAAACGAATTCTGTCTATATTCCTTAACCGTGACTCCCCGTGTTAAATGAAGCAAAGTGTTAGTGAAACCTGACTGCTTTGATTTTAGTCAGAAACTATGGGTCGGAATCTCTAGATTAGTGTTAGGAATAAAAGACTTGCGTGAGCTCGTTAATGAATGCGGGGGATTATCCATCCCCGGATCATTTGAGGCAAAATCAAAAGAGAAACAGCGAGATTTAATCAGGTCTACTTCTATGACTATTCCCGAATGAAAGAGTTTGATCAATGGTATCTGTGAGAAATTAGAGGCCTTTGCTGGGTGCTCGAGGGCTATTAAAGACACCTGACAGATACATTATTACCAATTAATGCAGCTTTCCAAATGCGTGGAAAGAAAACCGAAGAGTTAATAAATAATAAACAGGGATGTGCAGGGTATGCAATGAAACTCTGTTTGTGGGAGCGGAAGATGCTATCAAAGAATTCCTCGGCCAGATAAATCTCTTCAGATACCGTATTCCCTTAGTATGGGTACATGTTACTTTATTTGTAACACTCATACTGTTGTTGGGATTAACTGTTAATGGTGTTTTCTGTTCCATTGCATCAAAACCAGGGTGAGCTTATTAATTATGAATCTAATTGACGATCAATACAAACGTCTGCTCGACCAAGATCGTAGAGCTTTCTCAAAGCATTGGCAGAAAGCCGCAGTAAACAAACTACAGTTCTGTGTGAACTATATTGATACGCATTCTGTTTGACTGGTTATTATGTCGGTCATAATAGGGCGTCTTAACTTGCAGTACTCATGTATCCAGACTGCTTTCCTTGTCATTCATTTACAGTTATCCCTTCTCAAATACACATATACTCATTGTGGTATTCGTTTAATATGAATAAACAATCATTTCCGTAGGGATAAGTGAACAAAGTGTCATTTTCGTGTGCTTTTTTATTTTTTTTACTTTTTTTTTTTACTTGTAATGTGAACTGATCGGATCTCCGCGCATGTGTTGCATTCACATGCAAGAAGGGGTTAGTCGAATCGCCGTGAACTTATGTGCTTCAATAGAACAGCTGACATGTAAAATTTTCTCTCAATTAAAACAATTTCTTGTCCCGTTTGGAGCTTAGTTTTTTGTTGCTAGATACTTTTCCTGGCTCGAACTAAAGTCTCATTATTGACGAATGGCCCTAGGTTTGTTTTTCCCAAATATCTGTCTGCAGTCTAAGCTGTGATTGAATACTCAATGTAATCAAGGCAGAAACTTGAAACTTTGGTTTGTAGGCTGCGTTTTTTATTACTGTCCTCCTGCGATGAAAAAATATGGTCAGGTCAGAGGCATTTGACAGAATGACTAGTAAGTTAACTTTTTATTACATTTATCAAGAGCTTCTCCAACTTTTTCTTCAAACTTTTCCTCGTCGATTTGCACCTCGAAAATTAAATTTAACCACCTATGATAGGGTAAATTGAGTCGCTGTTTCCCTTTCTTTTCTTTGTCGATTAGAGCGCCTGCTTCAGCGCCGAATCCTTGACAGTTATCAAGTTATACTGTGGCAAATTTAAATCTTATTATTTAGGGCTTCTGCCACACGGGGAGATCCATCAGCCTCTTCGGGCGATGAATTGGTGTCTGGAGAAGCCGGCTTGGGTCCTGTCTTCTCAACACTAATTGGACAACTCTCCTCCCGACCAATTGAATTCCAAGGGAAATATTGTCTTGTGAATGACTTTCCTACATAGCCGGAATCTAGAGAAAGGTCGTAGCTCGCTGGTTTCCTAGGCCAAAGAGATTTCGACTCAATATTGCAATGAAATGAGGACTACAACAGGCTAGTGATATGCCAACGATGCGTACCTAATCTGAGCATGCCCAAATATCATCGACAATAGTATTAGAAAGATATGCTGGCCTATGGAAACAGATTCCTCCTAATTTAATTTAAACCAGCTTCCGGCGTATTTTCGACTTGATATCAGATCATTATTGTTGATATGATACCGGTGCATACCATTCCCATGTTTTCTTTCTAACAATCTAAATCCAATCTCACAGTTTTAGTCGAATATCTAAAGTAATTAAAGGCCAAAAAATCTGTGATATTGGATTGGAACCAGAATTAAATTTCATTCAGACTATTTAACTATGTCTGTGGATAAAATTCGTATGATAAAGTGTTTGCTTTGCTATAAATGTACTATAATTCGTTCTAGATTGTCTATCCTTGGAAACGAAATTCTATTAGGCATAGGACAGTCGATGATCTGCTCGAACAGCCCTGGATTTGCATACAGATGTGAAAGACCCGTCCATTTGATCACTCACATGTGTCGATCTTGCTGTGTATATTTGACTCAGGTATTCGACAATCTAGAGGCTCCATTCCATTATACCAGTACCCTTTTATCGTAGATTTAATTTACAGGGCGAAAATTGCCTTGTCAGTCACCAACATGAGTGATGGTGTTCGCTAACTGAATTAGCTTTATTTCAATGTATTATCTCTTTCCCAACATAGATTTGTACACTGATGCGGTCAGACCATTCCATTGATAAAGTCATTTGAGCCTGCCAATAAACGGTAAACACTCGTATACCACCTCGGATCTATTTTAACCAGGGAATGTACTGTGACACTCTGCATCGAGTGCCAAGAAACAAGTCAAAGGAAGTCATTATATCGACACATAGGCCAATGTTGTAATACTGCACCAGTGTTTGATAGCTTGTCTCGTGTATGATCCCGATACTGCTGAACCCCACTAGAAGTGTTTTCTGCAAGCAATTCAAAGGCTATGGAAATTGATCGACTCTATAGAGATTAGCAGCCTCTTTTACTGTGTTGAGTTTTTGGGATAAAGACTCGCTAGATAACTGTTTGTCTACTTTTTATCTGATAATTTGATTTTTACAATGGTTCTCTAACATCTTGATGAAGAGTTTGTTTAGCTGTTGGGGGTTTGAGATAGGTCGCTTGAATATTACTTCCCTTAACAACCATCAAAACTCCTTTCACAGCTTCATGTCAGGCGCAGCGATTATACCTCTTTTATGTAGCTTAGTTATTTATAACCGTCTCAAAACACCCGCGATTTTATTTCATTTTGTCCCCACACCACTGAATTAAAGTGTTTGTTTATGAAATCACCCTATGGCATTTTTGCAAAACAAAATGACAAACTTGGCGATGTGGTTGATCCGCATGCAATTTATTGAATATTTTATGACAATAAAAGCGCCTCTAACGGCATTTTTTGTTCTCTGTGTAATATGAACGCTTGATCTTTTTTGTGACCAATTTCAATGTCTTTGGTGTGCTACTTGGCTCCAGCTATTGACTGTTTGTGTGCTGTCTGTTATATCGTTTATCACTAGCCAACAGGCTCTATGATGAGATGTGACATGGGAACAAACAACGATGTTTATCCAAGCTGAACATTCGACCAAATTGTCTTTGCATCCTGTTTAGCTCAGCGCTTTCAATAAAACCAGAATGGACAATGACCTCGTCATGAGGGTGTAATATCCATTCACTTATCTTTGACTCCAAAGCCACGTTTGGCATAAGCTAAAAGGTGTAAGTCAACCGGGAAGAACGTGTTCAACGATGTGTTGTGACCGTTTTGTTTTCAGCAGAGTGTTCTCAACAACGAGAATTAAATTGTACAGTGTCATAGAAATAAAGAACCTCACCAGGATGTCTCTCCACAAAGAGCCAGTCAACAGCGAGAACAAGACAAATTTACCAATATAACATTTAGTTTTTTTTGGGCAGCTGCAAGCCGTGGCTGCAGTGCCCATATCGCTGTGGGGATATTAATCCATACTAAAACCTACATCATGTAATACTTAAGCGATTTTTTGTTTTGTAAAGTTTCTTTTTTCAGGGGGAGATTCTTGTCGAAAGGAGAGTGTGTGGTGAGGCGAGGTGGGGGTCCTCCTTCATACTAAACCTTTATGAGTTCCATTTAATGACACCAATTGTATTTACATTGAAGCTCATTTCAAAGCTATTTGGTTACTAAGGAATTTGGCTGTATTTAAACCCGTGGTACATGTGTATATTTTCGTGCAGAGGAAGGAGTATCTCATTAGCAATTTGAAACAAATGCAAGGTTTGAAACTTTACATATTAAACGTTGCATATGTACATGTGAAATATTTCCAATTATTTTGTTTCAGGTTACAGGCGGAAAGTGGACGCTAAACAATGCCTCATGTGATGCCTGGATTGCGGCGGATGTGATGGCTTGTACAGCATCCATACTTAATTTAACAGCAATTAGTGTTGATAGGTAAGACATGTGGAGGATTGTCGGGGTCGGGTGGGGGAGGGACATGGTGATAGGTCTGCTTTGGAAATCAGACTTTTTTAGAACTAAACTTGGTTCACATCTGTACTTTTAGAAATGGTATCGTCTTCCCTGTGTCAATATCATCCGGTTCTTGCGCATCATACCTGGCTATTTGTAGTTAACATTTTCATTTTTTTTTTTTTTTCGGAATTCAGATTTGTCCTCTGATTAATAATTTATGTTCAGCAATCATATTGCCATAAATGAGGGGAATTCCCTTGGTCGTTACTACAATTTGTACTGCAAAAATACGTGTTTAATGGATCGAAATGCTGTTAAAGAATTCCATTTTAGAACTTCACCTGGCGTTTTCTGTTTTCTTTGCAAATGGAATACCATTTCTGTATTAACTCTACAGGTGGGTTGTCTTTTGCCTGAAGAGAATCACTGTTATAAGATACGTTCAAGAGATCCTTAAAGCTGGTCATAATTAAAAGCTACGGGTGTACTACCTTTACCTTTCTTTAATTTGTTCTTTAACAATTCAACAAATTTTAACATAGTATCTGTAATGTATACAGTTCAATAAAGTAATTGAGGCACGTGTTTTTTTAATTATCAAAGTCAGATTCCTCGAGCCAAAAAGCGGATCAAATTGTCTATCGCAAAGAAAAACAAGATATAAACAGGATACAGGCTACTAAAAATGGATGATTCTAAACATTTTGAAGGTTTACTTAAGATTCAATTTTCTCAAAAAATGTCCTTTGTGAGTTGCCCGCTTCCGAGGCTATGTTCTATATTAAAATGTTCCTTATCAGTATGTATAAAAAATAATGGATGCTGGTAAGATGAACTTTAAAGAAAGGAGCACATAAATACACGGATATGATCTTGAAATGTGGATACTTTTTGTTTGCTCAAATTGCTGAGTAATGAGAAATGGATATAACCATGAAGGTTAAAAGACAGTGTTGGCTCACCACTTATATTCAATTATAATGAACTTGCAAGAAAAAACGTACAGTAATGTAGGTCAACTATCTGTGTGTCCGTTACAGTTTTTATCCGGTCATATCTTGACTCCATCAGTTTTGTAGTGGACTGCTAAACCCTTTCATTGTAATACAGTTTATACAAATCCTTGTTGCCGGTTAATAAGTGCCGGTTGCCGGAAAGTCCATTTTTTTTGTTTTGTTTTTTTTTTGTGTTATATAGTTGCTAGTATTGAAGGTTAGTATGTTCCGTTGATAAAAATTTGCCAATCTTGTTTATATAGTCTATTCTGTATCGAATTAAATAAGTAATACTGCACAATTTTGAGACCGAAAGTTTAACAGACGCTTACAGGTGATAGTGGGCGATAAAAGTTAAATATTCTGAAGTGCGAAATCCAAAATTAATCAAGGAACAATGAAACTGTGACATTGTTTCCTCTGTTCTCCCTCTCTTTCTCTCGATAAGTTTTCTTAGGCTTGAACAACTTTTTAATCTGCCCACAGCCGATTTATCAGCCTATTGTCTGGTCACTCCATACATTGAGTGCACGTATAACAGATAAACAAAAGTGCGATGGAAGTACTAATTATTTGTACCAATTTCTTTATATCTTGTTTTTTCCAGATTTATAGCAGTCACTCAACCAATCAAATACGCCAAGCATAAGAACTCGAACCGGTTTTGGGTAATGTTGGCTTTAACATGGGTCATATCATTTGCGATAGCAGCCCCCATTGCCTTGGGTGTGAACGATTCAAAAGATCGAATAGACACATTCTGTACATTCTACAACTCAGACTTTCTTATATATTCGTCCATGGGCTCCTTTTACATACCCTCCATTATCATGCTGTTTCTATATGGAAAAATATATTGCGTTTTACGACAGCGAGAAAAAAAGTTTCTGGCTAGGAAAGCCAAAACAGTGGACAGTAAAACTTTGCAAAATGTTATAGAGAATACAGCGACAACGGCTGGTGGCAGAAATCTGTCTCGATCTACCGAAACAACACTTAATGAAAATCTCCATGATAGAAATAACATATACGCTAGAACAGGAGCTCGTCTGAGTGGAGCTCATAGCGGTTCCATGACCCTCTCGCCCAACCCAATCATTCACGAGGAAGTATCTACAGCACTTCATACTACGTCATCAACCCACGAGGATGACGAGGATGATGATGACATCAGAATAAGTGATGAGCTTAAGAGTCACGTGATACAAAATGACAAAACAGCCGAGTTTTTGATGAGCCCTGTAAGTGAGGACAATTCAAACAGTGGCCGCAGTGGATATGCCCCTCCAAATACCGTCGAAGTGGAGACCCAATTCTCTTCCAGCCCAATGGGTTCAGGTCCTCAGTGTAATGAACAAAAAAATATGCTCACTCTACCAAAGAAAAAGTTCCCGGGTTTAAGTCGCAATGGCTCTGCTAAAAAGAAAAAATCCGGAGGCAAGAAAAGTGTCACGCGATTTAATTTCCATATGAGACATAGTAAAAAGAAGAAAGATAAGAGCGCCACTAGACGAGAGAGGAAGGCCACAAAAACACTAGCAATAGTTTTAGGTAAGTAGTCATTTTTCTTTCAGCACTATAAAGTATTTACAATGTATAATTTATGTAACTTGCGAGCATACGGGTATCCCTAATATTCTCAGAGCTTAGGAGCCGACCTGTTGTTACTCCCGTATAATCTATATGTTAAAGGCTGTCTCTTGTTATATTTGTTTCCTCTCCCCTTTAACCAGGTTGCAGTTTATCACCTTACTTCATATTTTTTCACTCATAATTGCGTCTCAGTCTATTACTGAACTAATTACCAGTTGACATTTGAAACAACAAGATACGACAATCGCAAGACGGAACAACACAGGAGTAACAACAGGTCGGCTTCTTGTTACCCCTAAGCTCTGCGAACATTAGGGATACCGTATGCTGACAAGTTCCACAGGTTATACAGGAGTAACAACAGGTCGGCTTCTTGTTCCCCCTAAGCTCTGAGAACACTAGGGATACGGTATGCTGGCAAGTTACACAGGTTATACAGGAGAAACAACAGGTCGGCTTCGTGTTACCCCTAAGCTCTGGCAACACTAGGGATACCGTATGCTGGCAAGTTCCACAGGTTATACAGGAGTAACAACAGGTCGGCTTCTTGTTACCCCTAAGCTCTGGGAATACTATGGATGCCGTATGCTGGCAAGTTACACAGGTTATGTCATATACTTGTTAAATTTCTTTAGTTGCTACCCGAAAAAAGTTTGGCACATTACAACACAAGTCGTTACGTTTTCATTTTTAACCAAACCTCTACGAAGAGATGATAATGTTTAAGTAAACTGTCATTTAGACTCTCCTCGTAGAGGAAAGGTTTGATCAAACTTGTCCACACGAAAATGTCCCATGTGTAACTATAAATATATGGCATTTTATTTCAGGTGCAACCTCTTCAAATTTAACTTGTCATAAATTATCAGATATAATCTAATATTTGTTTAGACACTTGATATGTCCCCGGCCTCCTCCCTGGCCCTTCAAGTCTAATATATAATGTATGCACGGAACACAGTGTGAAAACCCTTCACAGTGGCGCTTTATTGATATATTGTCTATGCATGAATTGGCGACTAGGATCACAGCAGAGTTGAAAGGAGTGCCAACCGTGTACCATTTGATGATCTTTAGTATCTCGCTTTCTTTAAATAGATGATGTGACATTACTGGTATACACTGCTATAATTTGGTATAATTTTGTATCCATCTATAAAATGTTATACATTAAAAGCTCAATATTTGACCTGCTAAAGTTTTTGCTAATTGTGTTTATATAAAGCGAACGATTTCCAAACGACCAATGAGTTTGATAAAATGTCATAAATAGCCAATGTTTTCTCCAATACAAAGCTGCTTGGTCTTATAATGCGTTTTGGGTAAGATTGAATCAATTATTAATTAACATGCTGATACCTTTCTTTTATCTTCTGACAGGTGTTTTCCTTTTATGCTGGTGGCCCTTCTTCACAATCAACATCATGAACGCCATTTGTATAAGGTATAACCTGAAGGACAGTGTTCTGGTCTGTGACCTTCCACCCATGTTATTTAGTTTTTTTGTTTGGCTAGGATATATCAATAGCTTTCTTAACCCAGTTATCTATACAATATTTAACATGGAGTTTAGAAAAGCTTTCAAAAAGCTTCTGATGGAACCTTGTGCTAAGTGAAAAGCATCCCAACCAAGATGCAATGTTGTGAAATTATTTATTATATCAAGCAGGAAAACATACAAGCCAAGCCATCGTCTGGCGGGGACATGACGGCTTAATAGACTAAGACTTCGAAGCTAGCCACAAACCGTCCCAAACCCAGTGATTACCATTCTATTTATACTGGAGCTCTCGAATCTGTATCTCGGCAGAGTTCTCTCCACTTTGTCGTTAGGAGGCCAGTTGTCGGGATGTAATTGATTATCTTTTCAAACTTGAGATAATAGGCTTTTCCCAGCGCATCCAATAACAACCCAGAGAAAATTACCTTACTCCAAATGATTGCCTGACAACCTTGCCAATGAGGTGGGTTTGGGGCGCAGTAATTAGTTGATGATTATAAGGGGTTAAGTAGTGGAGAGTTCTGGAACCCTCATGAACAACACCAAGAAGTATTCGATGTCGTTATGGTGGGACTAATGGTTTTATAGACATTTGCCAAATTTATACTAATTGTTATAGGTATGTTTTGTTGAGTCCAAATTTTGAGTGTGTTATGTGACTAACAAATGCACATGGATATACGATTGTTAACATCTTTTTATTTTATCCCAGAGTTTATGTTGTTGATAATGGTTGTTGAATTTAGTTTTTGAAATAAATGCTCACAATATCTATCTGAAATATTTTATAAATAGTTCTAACAGTTTATATCATAAAAATTTAGGAGTCTATTAAACGACTAAAATGAATTGGTCAGAGACGGAAATCACCATGTGGGCATGCGTGTGTTGCTTAGTTATTACGTTATTTAAATACATGACATATAAAGAAAGGCAAATAAATAATTACTATCACAAGAGTCTTTCTTATGGAATTGTGCTGCTCTTCAGTGTATTGCCAATGTTAATTTGTTTGGGACATTGGATCGAACCACAGTATTTCCAAATGTACGAATCCAACTAATAGATATCAGCATTTTATATATTCTGCAAAACAAACTTCTGCTAATGTTGTTTGATATGACTGTATTCAGCCAATACGATGTGCTATCCTCATACGAGATGTACCAGTTGTTCCAATGACATTTCTTTACATTTTGGCTTTCTAGTTTTGTTTACAACTGACTACCATATATATGGTTATAAAAGGCCTTCTCTCAATGACAACCTATATCGTTATGTCCACCACAGTATTTTGTGTATTCGTGTCTACGGTATATATGCTAGGTTCACTATACGTGCACATAACCCAGGAGGTGAACCAGTGTGTTCAATAAATTTGAAGAATAAGCCGACGTTTTGTCTTGAGCTTTCCTTAACATAATGCTTGTACTTCAACTCATGTATTGTTGGTTTAGTGTAATCTATTTGTCGTTGATTTAACCCTTGATCGTATCAGCAGGCGATGTTGCTGTGTTAGTGTTTTATGTATTTAAGAAAGGGTACTATTTGACAAACGTATCAGTTTGGTTTTAACAGGAGACAACCGTAGGCCACCAGATACTGCACATTGAGGACGTCCCGTTGTGCCTGATGACTGGACAAGATGATGCTGTCACACGATTCGTTTCTTTCTCTACCGAATCACAGACATTCTAGAGGCTTTCTAAAGCTGCGTTACCTTGCCTCTAATGATGGATGATAGAGGTCAGGAATGACAGATGTGTTGACCAGATGGATCATGTGTGTTGTCGGATTGCGTGTCCCTTCCTCCGCCCGTTAGATGGCCTAGTTCATTGCTTCTGGCGGGCGAAGAAAGAGGCGGGCATCCATCACTTTCAACCAAAGCCACACCACAAACTGATCAGACATAGACACAGCATTAACCAGTTATTTGACCACACAAAGATTATCCCTGCCACCACCTGTAGAAATAGGTTCCATACTTTTTGGAGTGATTTTAAGCATTTTTTTTTTTTACAATTTGACAGTAATTATGCCGTTTAACAGCCGCTATCTGAATTTCGGTTCGTAACCAAAAATTAGGGTACAAAACGAAAGTAAACGGCGAATGAACGGGTTTCAACAATGAAATCACTCACAAAGACGCTCAGCTAACATACACGGACGTTTAAGAGTACGTTCAAGTGGCCAATGATTGATTGATTGATTGACTTGTTGATTAGTTTATTGGTTTATTGATTCATTGATACCCTTGGTTGAGGTAAGACATTCGAAAACTGCAAACAGCAAATGGAAAACTGGCTGTTTGCTGTAATAATGGAAAAGGATGTGAGATGACGGAGGAATCTCAAAATTGAAGCGAAGTTATATGTGTCTACCATAGAAACGCAACTACCAAGAACGATAGCTCTTATTAAGTCAAAGAAATTAGTTTCGATGTTTAAGTTAATTTACATTGAGTTGTGTATCAACAGTTTTAAGCGATTTTGAATCATGTGTGCCTAAGAATATAAAAAACCGTTGTAATGTCAGCCTTTCAACAAATAAAGGCAATTGGGTTGAATTAAAGCTCGGGGCAAATTGCATATAAGACATAATGGGTAAGCCTGTTCAACAAGCCATCTATCAGCGCAACGTACATGCTCCGTATTTGGAGTCCCGGTACCATTCTTTGTCTGCTTGATACAAAGACAAGACCAACCACAATGTTTTAGGTTATATTATTTGATTCTAGACCGGATCACATTTGTTCGGTACAGGATCACATTTGTTCGGTACCATAGAGACCCTCTATGCACATAGAAAAGATAAAGGACAGACACTCTGTACCCAACTTGTACCATGGTGAAATTTAACCGATTCAAGTCCACTAATCACATAAAATAAATGAATATCACCTGTGTATGTGAGACAAATAGTTCATCTTTAAATCCTGACCCAGAATTGTGATGTTAGTTATGTATGAGCTTAGCTTTGGTTGGATAATGTCGATGGCCTAGATTACATTATCGAATCACAGCTAAACGCATACATCGCTCGTAGGTTGAATTAAAGAAAGAAGATTTGTGTTTGCAAGAAAAATTTGAGAATTATAGATAACTAACATCACAATTCTGCTCGGTAATCTGTACCCCCTGGCTGTAAATACAAGAAAAAACAAAATTAAACAACAGCATTAATGAGCTAAATTAAAAGATGTTATCAATACTGATCGATAATCAATCATATAAACTGTCATTTTATTGTATCTGTGAAATCACTATCTAATCAATCTAACTACGTTTGGTATTAACATCATAGCCAACAAAAATTTAAGTAATAAAATTTGTAAAATCTAACTTAGGTTTTTAGAGATGGGTTAAATAAAATTAGATATAATGAAAATAATTTAAATTTATACTAGAAATGAAACTTATTTTGTAATTGCACTATTTATAAACGAAAACCATCCGTTAGCGGAGAAGGCTGTAAAACACATTAGACATAAACCTAATGAACGAAGCCGAAAGTACTTTTTCCCCCACATTCGGTCCTGTCAGATAAGACATGGGAGATAACTCTGACCTGTCAGTAAATGCTTGGTACTATTGGTATCCTCCCATGGAAGACATGCTCAGGTTCCCCGCATATTTTATTCATTTATCTGACTTTTTCTTTCGGTCTATCCCTGCAGAAAGGTTGTATTTTTGTTTGTTTGTTTGTTTGTTTGTTTGTTAAACTGACGCTTTCGATCAAGCCACTCTTAAGTGAATAGGTATTCTGATACATAATTATCAGATCGGTTAATTCTTTCAGACGGTATAATATATATTTTTCTTTGATAGATGTCAAATCATCCACGACAAGTCAGATATGCAATCGAATTGCTGCTCTAGACTCTAGTTGAGTTATGAAAATGGCTAGGGCCCATTTGCTCGAAGCATTATTAAATTTAAGGCCCGTCTCCACTAGAGCGTTTTTGCTCGTCGCATGATGACGCGATTTTATGCGCGGAAATTCGCTTTGATTGCTACAATTGATTTTCCTTTATCCCTCTCCACTATAGAGCGTAGCGCATAAAATAACCAATTTCTACTCGACGGCGGATTACATCAGAATGCAAAAATAACATTCAAAGCGTATTTGCTCTGCGTTCATCAAGTACATCAATTCAGTCATATCCATATTTTTCAGGCCATTGCCCCAGAAAGCACTCAGTTTGTGAAGTTATAGAAAGACTCATTATTTCGATACCGAATCCGAGGATTCAGACGACCAATGGGGCATTTTGCAGTTTGTTGTGGCTCTGTCCCTGGACTAGGCTGGACTGAATCTTCCCGGACCAAGCACGTGTCCCTAGTTATACGCGCGAATAATGCTCTTACGAAACGCGATAACGGAGACCCCGTCCAAGAATTACCACCACCGCGGAAAACGTCGTTTTTCGGCGAGCGGAAAAACGCTCTAGTGGAGACGGGCCTTTAATCGTCTATTAGATGACGTCACCACATGATGCAGGTCTATCTCTAAACGCTTATGGTGTAAACGGCTAATAATCTTTCGAACAATTGGCCCCAGGGGTACAGATTTAAGAAAGTACATTAGTAAAGGAGGGTTAGCGTTACGAATTTGTTACGAGATAATGAAGGTTGTGGTGATTCAGGATAGACATGTTACGTTATGTTAGGCGTAAAGTTATGATATAGCGTGCGGTTGTGAAAGTAGTATTGTGAATGTATAGCGGGGGGTTGTGGAAGTGACGTGCGACTGTGATTGAATGGAGCGTGGTGTTGGATAAGTGCCGTGGGGTTGTGAAAGTGGGGGTTATCAACAATTATATCTCCATAGTCAAGCACTGGTCGAACAAGGGATTTATATAGATAAACTGTTACGAAAATGATACGGGCTGGGGATGGGATGGACATCTCCACTCATAAATAAAAGGACAATAAGAGGTGTGCCAATGAAACAACTACTAGTACACATGTCAAGGCTAATTGGTATGGAATCTAGAAAATAGTTGTACGAATTTGGATAGAATTCCGAGAACCTATTGCTGGCCTATATTGCATAATCGACATTAAATTTTACCAAACATTGTATAATATATCAACTGGAATAAAACACGGAAGACTGAAACAGCAACATGACACATCCTACCAGAAAATTTACAATCTCGGCCAATGCAAATGGACGCTCGTCACAAAAATAAAAAACCGTGGAAATCAAACCGCAATTCACTGATTGAACGCAATTGTGTTGCTGACTTGAAAAAGAAGATATACGTTTCCCTCTGTATGTAAATAAGTCAATAAATTCGCTTTATGATACTAAAAGGGCAAGACAACACTCAGGATTACAAATCCGCGTGTCAAATATGGCCGCAAAATGCAGCCACTTCATTTATTGGTTGGTTTGAACGAGTAAATAATTCGATCAAACGATAAAGTCATTTAAATGAGTTTATGTCGCTTTAACACATCCGCAATTTTACAATACATTGATTTGCGGAATAGCTTAAATCAACGAGCTATTTAATTCAGTACTTTCAAGTTATTCAATTCCTGGCGGGATTTCATGACACCGATACAACCTTGGCTACATTTCTCTGCTTGCAATGAAACAAAGTGGAAACATACATGATATAGGCATACACCTGTATATTACTAATTGCAAATCCTTCCAGAAATATATTATCGTATCTTATAGGATTTTGATAATTAAAATCCTATAGGATCCTATAGAAAAATCACATAGGATTCTATAAAAAATAAAATCATATAGAATGTTCCTGTAAGGTACAGTAGCACAAATTACTTCCCAGCATATGAAATTATCATTTTGGCGTTATCAGAAAGTCACTATTAGCAATATTGTCACTGTACATGTAGGTTTGAGGAACAACACCATCTAGGAACCAATTCGAACCTACACGAATCGAATCGATAATGCCCCTTCATCAATTTGGTCGCTGCAATCTATGGTTTATTTTAGTTAGGAATACAGTCTGAAAGTGTTAAAATTCATTATTTTCACCATGGACTTATTGACTGGTATACAAGTATCAACATCAATACAACATGCAAATAGACCAAAACAACTCCCCGTCAGTAGCCGAACTATTATTATCTGAAGCGGAGGTTGGACATATGGTGTTCATCTACATGACACCTGCTGTTTAAACTTATTGAACTTCACCTTCGGACTGTGAACTACTTTAGGCATCAACATCAATCTAATTAAAATCAAACCAAACAACATCCTTGTATCTTGCAGGGCGCTGTTATAATTGGATACAAAGGATCGACAAATAGTGTTCAACTAGGTCATATCTGTTGCGGTTCATGAAAGGTCACTGTTGCAGCAGTCCAGTAAAACCCCAGCACACATGATTGTGTAGTATACACCGAATCAGGACTAATATAATTTGTTGCACGTTGTGGTGTATCATCAAAGTATACCATCTTATTAGCTCCATACCTGGATCTAAAATAAGCCAGGCTGAAGATGTTAGAACAAAATCTATGTTAACTTCGGCTCACCAGTGGCTGTCTTCAGCTTTAACAAGCCAGGTTTAGGAGCGGTTCGGTGATTGGTCAGATTTGGCAACCAATCGACACTGTTTGATATGACTGAGCCAAATCAGTTTAAGACAATTAACAAAAGACGGGTAGATTTTTTCTTACTTGTATCAGATTGGTAGCAACCCCTATTTTCAATAAAAATTCACAACACAAAGCAAGATTTGGAGAACGCAATGCAGAAACTAAAGCCAATTAGTAGAATAAGTGTGTCTTAACTAGGTCTAAAAATCTTCCGGTTCTGAGAGTGAGACCGACAAGGCAATTCTACAACAATGCAATTACACATAAAATGCCATGTGCAACCTCAAATTGGCCACATTAGAATCGGATGATGCTTAGTTTCGCTTGAACCAGTAACATAAAGAAACTAAAAGCACATTGCCGCCGTGACTTGGATATCACCAAGCGGACTTTCTGCTAACTTGTTTTCAAAAATATTTCAAGTGTTAAATCGAGCTCCG
>JARFOD010108976.1:0-30025 GCA_031763545.1 Mopalia muscosa
ATGGCTGAATAGCATGTTGCCCTCTGGCTAAGGGCAGTTTGTGTGAAGAGTAGCAATGCTGTCTTTACTTAGCACTGTAGGAAGATTAAGTTTCCAACATTGTCAAAACTCTTCATGTCTTAGTTGTGCTAGTGTCAATTATTGTTGGAATACACTGCCGTCATAAAAATGAAATACCCAACTTAAATTACGAATCAATCACATTTTATGGTAGAGTTTGTGGGGACATATATACATATAATAAAAATGTTAACACCAATCAATGTTCTTTATCCTGGGACTGTTCATTCTCTTCTTGGAAACTCCACAATTTCTTTATACAATTTAACACCCAGTAAATGCAAATGAAACTCAACCAAGCATTGCCTTGGTACATCTTACCCTCCCAAGTATTTGGCTGCCTTTATTCTGTACCATCATTTCAGTTTTCACTAGTCATTGACTGTATTGTCCTGTGTTAAAATAAAACCAGGATGTTTTGGTGTGTAATATATTATCTCAGTGCAAATCAATGTAAAGTAAAAGAGATTTTGCTAATGACTTTCTGGCAGTTTGTCCAGAACATATCACCCCATCATGTAGGCTATAAGGTGATTGTGGTTTATTATTTACCATAACCCAGAACTTCATGTAAGCAGACAGTGGTTTCTAGCTGGTAGACATCCATTCTCACTAGAGATCTGATTTGTAAGGCTGTTTTGAAAAATAGTTAAAAAAAAAAAAAAGAAATGCAACCAAGGCATGGTTCATGGAAAGGGAGTCTTTTAAAAACATTTGTGTAATGTCGACTTGGGGAAAAAAAAAAGAAGATTTTAAAAATGGCCTTTGGGAATAAGCTGTATTCAGGTATCCACTTTTGATGATGAAACAGTAAGGGAACTGATGTTTAGTTTTCAAAATGACAAAGTCATTAGAAATTGGATTTGTTAAATACCCCAGGTGAGTTTAAGTTAGCTTTTTTTTTTCGTTTTCTGCAAAACAATGTTTCCTCTTTAGTAGAGGGTGATCCGTAAGACTGTCCCTAAAAGGCCTAGCAAGAACAGAAATCTACCAGTTAGCTCCAAGTTCCAGAAAAAACGTTTGGATGAAAATACGGATAAAGTAGTCCAATCAAGAAAGAATAAACACGGAAATGTATATCCTGGAGAAAGAAACACAGGTCTTATACTAACAGATAATCAAGGTTATTTCATAGAAATTACCTATACCGTTTTTAAAGTATAATGTGCAGTTTTTCCCCAAGATTTCAATATCTGTTACAAGCTGTGCGCGGTATACATGGGTATACAAAATTCAATAATGATTTTACCGCTTAGCCCCGGTAATAAATATCCAATGTTTAGATTATTTTTTTAATGAAGGCTTATTGTCATACTCAAGAGTATTTCACTGGAGGTGGGAGCTTACTGGTGCTGTTTGAAGGCAACGTGAAGCTAATCTGCTCATGAAATGTGTTAAAGAAAAGACAACTGTTTTTCGACCTAAACTTACTATTTTTATTAAATATTTTCAAAGACAAACATTTGTATGGCACTTGCATTTGAGTAATCATAGCTGTTAATTACATGTAGTTAATTTAACAGGCGGGACTAATGTAATTATTCGCAAACATGGTTGATCACTTATCGCTTGCTTATGGATTACATACATTTAGCATGTTTTCAGCTGACATGCAGTTTGAAAACAATCAGCTTTGATATGTATAAGCTGTTGTTTATTGTTGTTTCCTTGGGGATGGAACCCTTACGTTTGGCTTTCTATGACCGCATCCCCCAGTGTAGGCAATAAGGTACTGCCACGACTACCCGTGTTTTAGACCAATGACGTCAGATCTATTTTTTAAATTAACTAACAGCCATGCTAATTCGACTGCAAGTGCAATACAGATGCAATATGTTAAGGTTGAAAAACAGTTGTCTGTCCCTTTAAGTCCTGTCTCATCTTTGTACCAAGTGACATCCAGGGTGGTTCACCCATTGGACTGGCCTTCTGTCATGTGAGTGAATTACCCTCAAGCATGTCATTAAACCCCAATCAATAACAATAATTTTAAAACAATTATGACAACGAAATGTCAAACCAGTAAGTGGTGTTTAAAGACATACTTATAAACCGTTAGTACAAGTATAATATAAAACAAACGACATCCAAACTAACAAAATTAACAAATAATAATCATTTATTTGCGTTGTCAGACAACAAATGTTAATAAATGTAAAATACAATTCTGATGAGACAGCCATTGGAGTGAGAGCTTTTGCTGTCATCACTTTTTACAAATCTTAAAAAATAACAAATAGTTGATATGACAATGGCCAGCGCAAAATATTACGCCTATTTACAGCCTATAGTTGTCTTTTGACGAAACTACAACGGAATGATATGAATTATAAACACTGGCTCATTAAAACGTAATTACAATATTTTACAGTATAAAAATGAAGATATTTGGTAATATTCTATTATAATAAAGTTTAAAGTGTCATCTGGTAATGAATTAAATCCTGCTAATAACGATACAATTAAATGAGGCCTTATATACATGATGCGTCTAATTTTGATAGCATTTTTATCACACAAGATATGATGTTTCCCAAAATAAGGGAAAATATACACAGAGACATGCTTATGATACTTTATTGTTAATGAGATTCGATCCAATGAAACATACAGTAAATATCAGTCAGATCTAGAAATCTGGCTGGAAATATCGTCCCTTTGGGATAAATATATCTTATAAATATATATATGTTTATATCATATGCGTTTAAATATTGCATTTCACTTCAATTATCAAAAATGTGGAATGCAATGTTCAATGAAAAGGACATGTTCACTTTGAACAGAATTTGCAAAATTCTATAGTTGATGCATTTTTGCAACAAGATGTGAAATATCAAAAACAGTTGAGATATAAAAATGGCTTCAAAACTTGAAAATTGTTTTTTCTAAACTGTGATATGATATACAGGTAACAAGCACATTTCATTCTGAATTCTTTTTGATTGGCTTTGTATTGGAATTTTTACAAATATTAAGGCATTTACCATCAAGTGTTGTCAAAGAGAAAAATCCTCGCTACAAATAACCAGTTAAATAATGTTGTTCCTTACCAACAAATTAATGTTTATATTGGACAACAAATTGTCAAATTCAAAGTTTGTCCTGAATTTGAAAAATGAACAAAATGATCCAAATTTGAATTGATGATAAAATTAGTATAATAAAGAATGACCTTTGACAGTTGGAAATAAGTTATATAGCTTTACACATGATCAGTATTACTTAATAATTATAGGCAGTAAATGAAATCACAAATACAAATAGCTCAATAATTATGTGCCTAAGCATAATTTGCAAGATTATACTATTCTATATGTAAAACCTTTTTTGGTCAATTATGAAGTTACCCTTTAAGAGTCCACAGCTGTAACTTTTGATACAAAATATACTCATAAATAAACTACTTACTGAAATTCGTTTAATTCAGTATATAGATTAGTCATATTTGAAATTTAAATAATAAAGAAAAAAAATTGGTGTCAGAAGTGGGATAATTTAAAACAAAATACAGAAGGTAACAAATAAGCTCTGCTAGCACTTTGAGGATTGGAACACAATACCTTCAGGCAGAGCTTTACGTGCTCGTTCTGTATACATCGACTGTAGTTGAATATTGTCATGTGATTGGTTATAACCTTTTGTAAATCTGGGATCTCCTCCGGACCAGTATTTTGGAGGATTCAAGTCAGTTGATTGGTCACTTGAGTATGGCTCATTATAAAGATGTTTTGGTTCACTATTATATGAATTGTCTCTTGGACCGTTCCGTACGGGATGACTGTAAGCTATTCTTGGGGCATTACCATAAGTGTCTCTTCGTGGAGAATAGGAATTTGAACTTGGGAAATCTTGCACTCGATCTGAATTCTCTGAACCGTACTGGTTATACTGTGATTGTCTATGCGGCACTCTATAGCCAATATTTGAGCCAGTATTGGGATATGAACTCTGCGAATCTTGATTGGAAGGGTACCCAGGTCTTGGTGGCCTGGCTGGAGGATTAGTGTATGATGTGTCCGTTCTATATGCAGGGGAATATGGAGGAGAAGAAATATGGTCATCCGAATAATCCCCTTGACTGGACAGTCTATTACCACTCCAGTGACCTGTGGGTCTATTCTCAGCATTTTGGCCATAGGGGGGTGGATCTCGCTCACGAGGATAATTAAGGTTTTGAGGAAACTGACTTTGGTTGGAAGACAATTGGTTGTAATGTGGCAGGTTTTCCCTGTGATTTGCAGGCTGCTGTCTCTTATAGATAGGTTGTTGTGGCTTGGGGGGAAAGGAACTGCGCTGTTGTCTGTTTTCGGAATAACTATCAACAGATTCAGAATCGGAAGAATCCACGCTTCCTCTACCCTTTTTAGAGCCAAATGATTTGTGTGATCCTCTTGTAGATCCATCTGTATCACTTGATGTGTACCCGCCTTCTGAGTAGAAACCTTTCCGTGAAGCATTCAAACGAGCTTGTGCACTTTCTTTAGAACTGTTTGACACTTGATTAACAGGGAGTGCCATTGATCGATTGGTTCTATCTGGGGGTCTATAGATCACAGTGTGTACAGAAGAGGAGGATGTTGTGGAGCATTGGCTACTTGTACTGGCAGAGCTATCTGGTCTGTGTTGAGGAGTCATCAGTCGAGAAAATTGCTTGTTTACAAAAGGACGACTCATTGGTACTGGTCTTAATGCTGCTTGCTGTTGTTGTGGCTTAACCGGAGCAGGAATGTTCCTCGTGACAGGATTTGTGGAAACAGTTAAAGGATGTGGCGCTCTATCGTCTACTATACCGCTATCTGTACTGTCAACACTGGTGTCATAGACTTTCTGTTTAGGAACAGCCAGAGGATCTTGCTGGTCTCTTGATACACTTTGGTAAGATTCAGGTCTCAGAAGCATTGCTGACGGCTTAGTGGGTACAGGTGGCGGTGTTTTTCTTAATACATTTTCTGAACTGAGATGTGGTAAATTGGCTGGCTGTTCTCGATCCGATTCAGACCCTGATGTCGGATTGCTAGGTCCTTGACCACTATCCTGTCGGCTGTGGAAGTTTTCAGGCGATGGGGAAAATCTATTTGGTGACTGGCTTGGTGTTCTAGAATAGCTTGAGCCAGGTTGAGTATTTGAGGCAAGGTTCTTGAAAGCAGATGGTCTACTCGGATGAGAATCTGCATTATGAGACGATGAACTATCACAGCTTGAGGGAGATTCATTGTACTGCTTACGCAATAACAAACTGGTGTGTTGAGATTGCATGAAGTTGACCTTCTGCATTGATTCCACTGCATGTTTTTCACGCCCAACCTCAGCAAGAACCATTTTTGCAATCTGCTCAGGGTCATATGGTTGTTTCATGGTATCACCATCTCCACCTACATTTATTTCAGCCCCAATAGGCTCTGTGCATTCATTTTCTACATTATAAAACAAATCTCCATGTGGCAGACTCTGAACTGGAGTATCTACTGCTGTGTTACTGTGGGAACTTTTACTAGTCAGCGTGCTGCTGCTCTGAGAACTGAGAGAGTTCCGCCTGGCATTGGGCACCTCTGGGTCTGACCGATGTGTCGTTATCACACGGGACGTTTCCTCTGCTTCACTTTGAGAAGAGCTGCTGTAACGATTACTCCTAGTGATGTCAATTGACCTTGGTTTGGTTGGCGTCACTGATCGTGCATTTGGACTATATAACTCCTGATCCTCTGGCAATTCATGAAGGTCTCCCAAAAAGCTGATGGGTGAAGACGCTTGGCTGCTTGAATCATCCATACAAAATTCTTCCAAGCCAGCCGAATTGCCTCGATACATGGACCGGATTCGACTCTGATGTGACAAATACAAGGATGGGTTGGGTGAGGTGGACTTGCTTTTTAGTGCTGTTGTCCTTCCAACTAGGCCTCCCTGAAAACAAAAACAAAACAGAGATTGAAAATTTCCTTAAATAAGTTTACTTAAAAAATTATTCTTTACATGTGTTTTTAACCATACATAAATTTGTTTAGCTCTATAAAAAATATAGAAATGAAAATTCATAGAATCATCATGTTATGTTACTGCTACAGCTTCTAAATGCCAATAAAACAAGTTCCTCAATAATAAATATAAAAGTTTAAATTTAAAAAATTGCGTTATGTTACTGCTAAATGCCAGTAAAACAAGGAAATATGCAATTAAAAGTGTTATGAGGCCAAACAAAATGACTCAGTCATAGAACTTGTTGGAAAACTTCACCAATCATCAGAAAGTTTGGGATATCAACAGAATCATACTTTATTAGATGTGTTGATACTTGTCATATCTCTATTGGGGGCTATATTGGCAGCAAGTGGGGGTCCATCAATAAAGGGATATCAAGGAGCGGTGGAAATGATCCTGTGGAATGGATCATGTTTTAACAAACCAGTACCTGATTAAGAAGGTGATTTTTGTGGACACTGCGAACTTTCTCCATTTCAGCTGGGTTGAAAAGAGATCTTTTCCTGGCACCTCTGGGGGAAAGAGGTGGTGAGCTTCCCTTTGAAAATGTGGATGTAGAGGTTGAAGAGCTATGTGACGAAGACAGGGATTCCAGGCTACTTGAGCTGTCAAGGGTTAGGATCCTAGGGGCTTCCTGGGTGTCTGTAATTGAGATGAAAGAAGTCTTAAAGGTGGAAAGAAGGAATGATAAAAAGGAATGAATATCGACTGATTAAGGATATTAAGTCAGAAAATTGTTGATGAACAAAAAAAGGTTTAACAGTGGAAAGAAATCAATGATAAAAAGGAATAACTATAAACTGATTTGGAAAAAAAATAATTTCAATTCAAGACGCAGCAGTCTGTTCTCGTGGAAAACCATGGAGAAACCTCTTTAAAACCACCCTGTGATTGCCGGAACCACATCTTGTGACTCACTCATATACCTGAGGGTCAACAGAAGACTTGATCCTGTTAAATGGTCAATTTAGATCATGACTCGTTATAAGATACATGTACACAGGGATAAATGGTGACTTAAATTTTTTGGTTTAATTTAAAACAACTGTCATAAAAACTTTACAGTCTTATATTTATGGACATTAAAATAAAATATTATAATCTCTGGGTATTTTATAATCTACGTACCAAAGACAGCCACAAGGGACTGAAGAGAGAACTGTAAATGTCTTCTGTTTGCCTGTTTACACATTCTTAAAGTCACCTCATCTTTACCAACATCCAGCAAATCAAAACCTAAAAAAACAAAACAAAGAGTGTTACCTAACAATTAAAATATAATGTTTTTTGATTCAGAAAGGAAAATATTAACCCAAATATCTTCACCAACCAGCAAATAAATAATGCAATGGTTAGTTGTTTGCTAGATTTATTTATTTCATGCAATTCATACATATAAATTATAATCTACATACCTATACTATGACAAAGTTTAAGAAATAAAGCTGTTTAATAAATAATTAATTAATGCTTTTTATTAAAATTTCACAAATAGTTTTTTTGATTGATGTTTAATTATGTACTCAAAGTTAATATTATATTGTACTTCAACTTATTTATTTTACTTCAACATTGAATAGCACAATTGGTGAAGAAAACTAGTGTTGACATTGTCAAATTCACCTGCTTTAAAACAAATTAATTGACATTAAAATTAATTAACTAGCATCAAAATGAATTAACCTGCATTAAAACAAATTGACCTGCATTAAAACAGTAATTTTGCCAAGAGGAACAGTTTGCCACTTAATTCACTGACAAGCAAGAGGGTAGGGACTAAATCTTTATTGAATAAACGTTAATGTTGAAATGATAGCAATCTGAAAACCAATTTTCAAAACTTTCTAGTATCGATACTCGGGTTCACTTGAGATTTAGTTTTCACCTGTACTTACCTAGGGAGGCTAAGAACTCGTGAACACCCTCTACCTGCCACAGTTTGACATTAATCGGCACCTCCACAGATAACTCTCGCGGTGTCAGTTTCCCAAGAACCTCACGAATCTGACAGAGAAAATGAAACAGCATTGTTAGTCATTTGTAAGATTTTTAAAAAGATTTATTTTCTTTTGTGATTTATTGAAGTGATATCAAGTTGAATTGCCCTCTGTCAAATGACAGTTTATTTTAAGAGTAGCAATGCTGTCTTTACTTAGCACAATTGAGGAAGATTAACTTTCCAACAGTATCAAAAAACTTCACATTTTAGCAAACAGAGAAACAATTATGGACAACACTGTGGCCTGTTCAATATCCTCTTTTTTCAAACAGAATAAAACAGTAGTAGAAAACTTGCCTGGTCAAATTTTCTGTATAAAAACCTCAATGATACAAACTTTGTGTGATGACATGACAAATGTTGGGTGAAATTTTTGTCAATTGGTATCATTGGGGTTTACCCTATACTTAAAGTTATTTCACTTATATGATGGCAGCAGTAACCAAGGAAGATGGGACATGTTTTCTGACTTAGGACAACTGTTGATCCTTCACTGTTACAGACCTATTAGAACCATGCAAAAGAGCTCGTTTGAAAAAAAATGAAGGAAAAAACTTACAAGGCCCATAAGTGCTTCTCCGGCTTCGTAATTGGATATGAATTTTGACAGCGCTTGAAGACCATTGGCTGGTAAACCTGAGAAAAAAAAATTAATACGTTTATAACTCTTACCTAATAAAACAGGGAAATGACTATCTGTCATAAGATAAAATTCGCAGTAACACCTACTAATCTTACAGTTATTTACTTGAAAGTGTACATATCCTTATGACGCAAGTAGAATAATTCCAAAAAATGACAACTTCATTTTGACTAATTTTCAGCATTTATTATGTCAATATCAGGAGATGATGGCATTTCTCCAGACGATGACATATTATGTGCTGAAATTGCGTCAAAATGAAATTTCTCAGTAAAAATAGGTCAGAAATATTTCCTTGTTAATAAATTGAAAGTGTGAGAATTAATGTCACTGTCAATCAACATTTTTGTGCAAATGTGGTCGGGTAAGGTTGTGTTGTAAATAGCATCTGTCAATGGCTACCCTTTTATAAACTTTGCATTTTTTTCCACACAATAAGGCATTAAAAGATTACCACAGAAAGCATAAAATAAATTAAGAGTTTACAGGAATACAATGATATATTTTTTGTTCACAAAACCTACCGAGCAGAGACTGTATACTTGACTTAACCACAGAAAGCATAGAATAAATAAAAAGTTTACAGGAATACAACGACATATTTTTTGTTCACACAACCTACCGAGCAGAGACTGTAGACTTGTGCTGGCCTGTGTCAACCTGTCTCCAGGATCAGTGTGAGGGAAGAACACCGCAGAGGGCATTCCATTCTTAGGGGAGTCAAACCTGAACCCCACCGCCTGTAATAGATCCTTCCAGCCGTTCATACCCCCAACCTTGTTCTCTATGCTCTGATAAGTGGTATACATTGATGTCTTTATTCCTTGATGGATTCGCTGCAATGACTTCTCAATCTGAAAAGTGATCGGTGAATGAGTTTTTTTTTTAAATAAGAAGTTGTTTATCCCCAAAGATTCATCAAAGTACAATACAGGTAAAGGATTTGCCAAAATTCTGAGTTCCAAAGTTTTGGTCAGCAGGATTGAAAAAGAAGTTCCAAGAAAAATTTGCTAAATCATTCAAAGAGATTTCCGAAATCTAGCCACAAATAGACAAGATCTTGGACTATTTCATTACAAATTCGAGTTGAATGGAGAAGAAAAATATTATAATGGATTAAATTCTAAATATCTCTGTATGTTACCAATTCAACCAACACCTTGAGAAAAAAACAAAACACCTAACAACAAAAATTCGTACGGTGAAGAAAAAAAACTAAAAAAAAAAATAGTGACTTACCAGATGAAGTAAAACTCTCATAGACTCTCTACAGTGAGATGGATATTGAAGCAGTTCACATATAGCATGTCCCATCAGAGCGACTTTACTGCTGAGTTTGACGTTCCGGCCAACGAGCACCCAGCCACCCCAGTTAGACGGGTGAGAAAACTGACGTGTTGTCTGGACCAATTTTATTGCCTGGCTTAATGCCTCTGAAACACAGGCCCCCTGTTGGAGGGCAGAGTACAAAGTCCTCATTAACAGTTTAGAGGCATTGTCTGGAACAGGCCACAAGGAGTACAAGACACATTGAGCGCCGGCAGATAGCAACGCGCGTGTTAAACCAACAACACCATCGGCGTTAACTCGCCCAGCTCTCTCATCTGTGTATCCCGAACTTAAAACAACTAATTTAGCATGAAGTTGTAGATTTAGAATATCCGCAGCCGTTAACAGAAAGTCTGACAAAGAGGGTCCTCCAATAGAACTGATATCACTGTGGTTGTCACCAATGTCGTCTGAATCAAACATCGAGTATCGCTGATTTGGTCCATTCATATCAGATGGGGATAACACAAGCGCAGATAGGCGCCAAGAAATGTGAGTTGCGAAATGAATCACTTCGACCTGTTCTATTTCCTGTAAAATGGCTTCTTTAGAGGCCTCAGGCCCAATCAAGGGTCTCGCTGTCAATAATTCTGAGACAATATTCGCCTCGTATTCAGTTCCTGGCAATTCCTTGAAAAGCCAATGCGTCCGAACAGACAAGGGTAATTTTGGATTACCAACAACAACAGCGCCTGCTGATTCAATCACAGGGCGGCCATGTTTGTCCAATTTTTCGGCACGATGGAGAGATGTTATAGAAGGAGCAACCATTAAGTTGAATTTTTCGAACAGGAATTCTTGAGTCTGAGAACCCTTAAGAATCGAGAAAGGGATTAAAAACAGATCACCTTGAAGGATCAGAACAAGATCAGGGGTACCGGAAACCATCTCAGTTGCTGACAACATGGCTTCCATCATTGGCTGGATTAAAAGATGATACAAAGCACTAATTGGGGTTTTGGAACTCGAAGCCGTTCCACTTTTAAACTCAGAATTTTCATCAATTTTCATTTCGGTTCCAGTTTTACCGAAGCCATTCAGACTGGGAGAGAGGCTGAATAAGCTACTCAGGCTATAGGTACTACTGTTGTACACATGACTTCTGTTCACCATTCTTAGAAACCCTGTCCGGTCAGACTCCGCATTTAACTTTTCACCTAGCTCTTCCAGTTGTTGCTGCCATACATCGTCAGCCTCACTTTCAGTCTCACTCATAGCAAAACGACTGCGCACAGACATCGACCTGAAATGATGATTCATACAAAATTTATTTAAAAAGTCTGTTAGCAATGTTATAACTCTTTTCACTTGATAATGATCTCTGGAAAGACATAGAAATGTAGTATACAATAAACTAAGAAGTTGAAATCCATATCAATAAAAGTATGTCCATCTTACATGTCATATAAAGTAGTTGTAATACATAATTAATAATTGCATCAAATTTGTTTATCCAATACTTGCCCAATACTTCTCCAAATCTGTATTTTGGCATTCACTAGCTAATGCTTTAAGGAGCATCATAGAATCATAATACTGGATATATGGCTTTACATTTGCAGGGATAATGCATATATGCATAACTGCTGGACTATGAGAACATAAGTTTAGGAACAACAGTTGTAAATGAAACCTCAAATGACAGACATATTGTACATTGAAACCAAAGATTTTGAATCTCTTTGTCTCAAATTAGATTTAACTGTCAATAATAAATGAACAACAACTGAAGCAATGAAACTATTTAACTTGAGAGTTTGAAAAACTCTGATTATCTTTCTTACCTTGATAGGCCTGTATTTGGGGTCAGGTGACTCTCCACCCCGATCGATTCCCGGGTGTGTCCGATGAAGTGGTCGAGAATTGAGGTGGAGGATCCATTAAGACTCTGACAATCCTCCGGCTGAGATCCTCCAGACTCCAATTCAGACATACTACACTCATGGAACTTCACAATGCCTGGTTTCATACAAAAAAAATTGTGAATTTACTAAATATAATTATTGATATCATATATTAAGGAAAACATAGTTTACGGTATTTCAAATGGTTGATACATGGGTGTACCTAGAAAACATATAAAAATAGTCCAATATTCTCCTAACGAGAAACATGGCTTATCTCTATGGAGTTATTTCCATTTCAAAATAGATTGATTGATTGGTGTTTTGTGCCATGCTAAACGTTATTTTACTTATATGACTGCAGTGTATTTAAAAAACATTTGGCATTGGCAAAACTATGATGTGAAGAGTTTTCATAATGTTGGAAATTTAATTTCCTCCAGTGCTTAGAAGCGAAAACTTTGCTACCCTTCAAAACCTTAGCCAGATAGCCTGTTTCAAAAAACAAGAATGGAAAACTTGTTGCAATTAAGACACACACTTACCTTCTGACGGTGTGATAAGCCAACAATACAGGTATCCCATGGCAACAGAGAAACAGAGTACAATTGATTTCTGTTGGCTGACCACTCCTACCAGCTGCTCTACAGTAACCGGTGTGGTGTCCACCGGTGCCGTAGCGAAATTTGAGACACTTCCTGATTGTCTTTCCATCAACAGATCAACGAATGCCCGGGTACAGCCTCGTTCCGCGACCAGTAAAGCTTCATCATGGCGACCCAAAGTAACGAGCACACGCTGGGGAAAAAAGTAACACAATACCATTAACCAACTGATGATTTTTATTAAACAGATGGCTGTTTTGATGAATGGATGAGGAAATTTATGCCTTTTTTAAAAAAATACTTAATTTATACGACCACATGCCAGCCCATTGTCTAAAAGAAACTACCCTTGTTCATTTGTTTCTTTGATTGGGTTTAATTCCGCACTAATGGTCTAATGGTGCCAGCCCAATAGATGAAGAAAACCACCACAGACAACAAAGAAAGACATGATGCGATGGAACAAGTACAGGATATAATACAAAAACATTACAAAAACTTTTAGTTCTGAGAGCACCAGGGCAACAGGAAGCTCCCTCCAACCACTCTCTAGACATCACAGACAGCCAAGACTAGTCAAATCCCAAGATGTAAAACATAGATCCAGAACAGGCCAGATTCATGTTGCCCCATGACTGAATGAAGAATGGAACAAATACTGGACAACAACATCAGGACGCAGTACAGACACCACAAACAGATCGGCTTCCTGTTACCCTTTAGCTCTGAGGGCACCAGGGCAACATGAAGCTCCCTCTAATTGCCCGCGTTTATTGTTCACCAGGGCAACATGAAGGCTTTAATAAGAAGATGTGACTTCATAAAACTCACCTGGAGAGCTTGGTAAGACGCAGTCTGTAAATCAAACAAGGAGAGCTTGTAATCACGATTAGATTGAGAATCTCTACGAATATTCTCAAATAATTCCGCCGCCTTGTACAGCTGGTGTTGACAGTCCTCGAGGTCGCCTTTACCCCAAAGCGCTAGTCCGAGACGATGGCGGATTTTCGCCTCCTCTTCACGTCTGCCGAGTTGTTCAGCGATTTGTAGACCTTGTTGTAGATATTGAACCGCCTGGATGTAGTTACCTAACGCATGGTGGACTCGACCTGGAAATAAATTGTGCAATCATTAATGATGGAAGAAAATATTTGTCCTACAGAAATATCATTTAAACTCTGTAGAATATTTTATCAACAAATAAAAAAACTGAAACCAAAAAGCCTTATGTCACTTTTGTAATCACATATTAGGACATGTTGATAATAATATCAGACCTGAATTAAACTCTTTTAATATGATGTTTAGTAGTACAGTCAGGCTGTCATCTATACATGTATTAAAGAAATATTTTCCCACAGGCAATGCTGAACATAACACATTGAACTATGGCTGAACTGAGCCCAAGGTGTTGCTCTGAACAGCTGATAGTTGAGCGGTGTACTTGAACTGAAATACACCTCAAAATGGCATTAAAACGCCAATTAAGCAATTACTCACCAGTCCTTTTTCTGTATGAATCCCTTAGTCAAAAGTCAAAAGTCAAGCAGGTGACTTTGAAAAAATAGTTATAAAGATGTGACTATAATTTTTTACACTGTCAGAAAATATCTTTTGTTAAAAAAAAATGTACTTTAGAAAACGCAGAAACAAGGCACTTCTGTCCATGAGTTTTTCAATGTAGATACATGGTGATTATATATATATATATAGAATTAAGATACATGATTTATCTCCCTTGTTGGGAGACATGTGACAGACAATTAGCCACTTGTACATGAACTGTCTGATGTGGTACAGAATCACAAGTAAAGTGCCCAGATCAAAACACAGCGGACGAAATTATTTCAACTAAAGACATTCTTTTAATTGTGTCCTGTCTGAGTATAATTAATGGGATTAAACTACATGTATTTTTTATTTATAGAAACGATACTGTTTTAAATCTCCAACACAACATACATAGGTATGCTGAGAATTAAAACTTCATGTAACCCTGTACATGTTTTAAAATACAAAGCTTCAATCGGATATATTGTTTTTCTACCCAGATTGGTTGATTGGTGTTTAAATTTATTCTGAAGATACAAGTACTTCACTTATAGGAAAATGATACTCAAGGGTATTTTGCTTATATGACGATGGATTGTCCACTTTACACTGCGCGTTGCCTTATTACGGTGGGAAACCGAGAGAGAATCTTGACCACCCCAACCCCGTGATTACCATGCAACATTGTGTAATTCCCTTATATTCTAGAATCTTTAAGCCATGCTCAAGGGTATTTCACTCATATTATGGAAATCTGTCCAAACAAAGTACAAACATAAATTGTGACCTGCTTTAAAATTGGTTCATTGATTGGTGATTTATGCAATGCTTAAGAATGATTTCACTTCTAAGACTGTCGTGAAGTCAAAGAACAATTGACACTATTACAAACATAAAATGTGAAAACTTTTGAGAAAGTTGGAAAATCAGTCTTCCTTCCGCGCCCAAATTTAAAAAAAAAATTTTAACAAATATTTTCTAACACATCAGTCAAATATTTTTCCATCTTCATTTAATTATTAAAAATTCCGCTTGTTTAAACTTCTGTTTGTTTGATTGGTTGATTTATTACCATAGAGTGTTTTGTTTTTTAACATTGTACTCAAGGTTACTCCACTTATATGCATTATCCACTTCTATCTCTTTCTCAGTGTATTGTATATATTCACAAAGACTTACCTAGACTACTATATGCCAGTGTTTTAGCCACTCTGTCTCCCATCTGGGCAGCCAAACTAAGGTGCTGTTCTTGATACCGTATGGCCTGGTCGTAATTACCCAGAGACTCATGTGACAAGCCAAGATTACCATACGCTCGACCTGTATTCAGAAAAATAACCATACAGTTACTTCAGTGACCTTGAGTCAAACAACAAGAAAACTGTTAACAAAATCCACAATAGACAAGGCAGTCATAGGGCTTATAACATACATGTTTTGTACAAGATACCAAATTAGAATCAAAAGTTGGCAGAAAGAGAGACAAATCTGTCAACAAGGTAACTGCCAGGCCCGTAAACAATCTGGGTTTTAATACAAAAATGCCTCATTTTTAATATCTTAAAAGTTAGAACGATATTAATGCTCGCACAGAATATATTTTTTTAAATGCATAAAAGACCTTAAAACAAAATTATTTGAGTTAATCACAACCTATAATTACAGCTTTTTAACTTTTAAAAAACTGTATACCCTTGAATTCTGCATCATAAATACGACTAAGTGTGAGTAGCTGTAAAAGGAAATTTACACAACAGCAATATGCTTATAGCATAAGTACATGTAGTTGGACAGTTGACTAAATTATATCCTTCAACACAGTGTCATATAAACAAACAGAAGGTTTTGAGAAATACTTACATTGATTGGCTGGATTCTGTATGGTTTCCGCTATTTCCAGGTCTAGCTGGTGATATTTCAGAGCGGTATCATATTCGCCCATTTGTTGGTGAACACCTCCTAACCCACAAGCTGCGTCACCCTCACACAGTTTATCAGCAGTCTCTTTACCGATTCTTAACTGATTTTGCAGACATGAGACTGCCTGTTCAAAGTTACCGAGGAGGCTATGAAGGCAGCCTAGTTCACCATAAGCAGAAGCCTTGGCGGCAGGTTTGTCCAATTCATGAGCAACCACCAGCCTCTTTTCAAAGCATACTAAAGCCTGTTGAAGATTTCCCATGGAACGATGGCCGTTGCCCAAGCCACGATAAGCTTTGTCCTGGTCGTGGCGACTGCCCGACTGTTGAGAAGCTGACAAATACTGCTCGTAGCATTTAACAGCTTCTTCAAAATCACAGAGCGCTTCGTAGCAGTCGCCAAGGTTTCCGTAAGCCTTTCCGCGATCAACTAAAACGTTTGGCCCATTCGACTGTTCCAGAAGTGCTAACTGCTGTTCAAACATGCCAATGGCGTCTTCAAAATGTTCCATGTTCATTTGAGTTATACCCAAATTCCCACTGGCTTGAGATTCTAACACAGCGTCCTGTAACTCGCGACTTTTCTCTAGCTGAACCTCGTAGCATTTGTAGGCGTCCTGGAAGTTCCCCAGTGAGATGTGAACATTCCCAATATTTCCGTGTGCCCGACACTCCCCTTTTAGGTCACTAATATCTTGCCTGATTGTCAATTCTTGTTGGTGGAATTCTAAAGCTTCCTTGTTGAGCCCAAGGAGTCGATGGGCCGCTCCAAGCGCACCGTAGGCCGTAGCTAATAAATCCTTGCTGTCACAATGCTGTGATAATTGAACCTGCTGATTGTACATTTTAATGGCTTCATTAATTTCTCCCATTTTGATCATTAAATCTCCTATATTTCCTAAAGCTCTGAACTTACCGTTTACATTCTTTATTGCATGAGCGATTCCCAGAAACTTTCTTTGGCATTCAAGAGAGTCTTCATAATTTTCTAAAGCTTTGTGGGCTAGTCCCAGGTTACAATAAGCTCTCGCCATATTGGATTTGTCTTTCGTTTCCCTACCGAGCGTCAAATCTTGTTCGTAATATCGAACTGCTTCCATGAAATTTCCTAATGAAAAGTGGGCGTAACCTAAATTAAAACAGGCTTTGGCTTCCCCAGGTAAATCCGAGAGTTCTTGTGATAAAACCAAGAACTGCTCATAGTAAGGGATGGCAGTCTTGAATTCCCCTTTAGCACTGTGAAAATTGCCTATGTTACACAAAGCACGCGCCTCACTACCGGTGTCCTTGAGTTCACGTGAAATATTTAAATGCTGAATGTAATGATGTAAAGCCTTGTCAGAAATACCTAAAGCTTGGAACGCGACGGCTAAATTACCGTGAGTAGCACTTTCTGAGTGTCTGTCATTCACTTCTGCTGCTATGACCAGTTCTTGTTTATGTAGTTTCACCGCCATTTCGTGTTGACCAAGAGCGCTGTACGCATTACCTAGATTTCCAAGTGCTCTCCCTTGGCTGGCTTTATCGCCAACTTCTTCAGCGATATGTAAATGAACTTGGTGGAGTTTTAAAGCTGCATCATGCTCACCAATCTGATGAAAAATGATACCTAAATTTGAACACGCCCTCCCTTCAGCAACGCGGTCTTTTGTTTTTAAAGCATTGTCCAGTTGGCATTCATGGTATTGTTTGGCCATGGCAAAGTCTTGTTTACTTCTCGCAGCGTGACCGAGACCCGCATAAGCCCGGGCCTCTAAAACATTGTCACTCTTCATTTTGGCGATTTCAAGAACTTGGTTGTGAAACACTATTGCTTTATCATAATCTCTCTTATAGTGATACGCACTTCCCAGGTTACTCAACGCTCTTGCTTCTTCAACATTGTTCTTTAACTTTTTAGCGTGCTTTAAATGTTCCCCATGGCATTCAACAGCGTTTTCAAAATTTCCCATCGCCAGATAAACGGCACCGACATTTCCAGTTTCCCGCGCTTCAGCTAGTTTATCACCACTCTGTTTCACTAAAATCACACACTGTTTATGGCTAGCGAGAGCGTTAGGGTAATCCCCTATAGCTGTGTATACATGTCCAAGGCTACTCAATGCTGAAGCGGCTGTTTTGCGATCTTTGACTTTCATCGCCAGCACTAGCTGGAATCTGTGATTTGACAAAGCCTCCTTGTATTGACCCTTTGAGAAGAAGGCAGCTCCTAGATTTCCTCGTGCGCGACATTCTCCCTCTTGATCACCTGAAATAGGAAAATTAACAAATTAAAAATATGAAAATCTCCAAAACTGATTGAGAGTATGATACAATCATTTAATACATGGATGGAGGCACTTATGATAACGTGTCGGCAAATCGTTCAAAATATAATTTGTTTGTACAGCTGGAGTTATTTCACTAATATGAGGAAGTTTTAGATACATATGGGGGTTGTAAACTGGCAACAGATGTAGAGAAGACAGGACAATAACAGGACACAAAGTAGATTTCAGAACAAATTGGTTCAATAGTGCCAATAGCATTGTGAGCACCAGGAAGCAGTCTTGAACTGCCTTTTGACAGGACAGAAGCCGCTTTCACAAAATACCGTACAACAATTAAATCTCGCATGATACTTATAATATGCTTATAGTTTTGAGTGAAGAAATTTTAGCATACGATATTTTTTTGTCATACAACATTTTGTGAAAGTGACCCAAGGACTCATAGAATGATACACGGCACTAAGACAGAGTGAAATCAGGATAGCAGGCTTTCACAAACTAATCAGGAACATGTTGCTTGAGTCATCAACCTTGTGGTGGAATGATTGATCGGTGATTGATGATGTGCTCAAAAGTTTTAAATTGACATAACCAACACAACAATAAAATGTTACAATTTTTGTTCTGTTGGAAAATTAATATCCCGAAAGTACTGTCGCGGTGTACAGTAAGACTGACTGTTCTAAGAACACACTAGGGTTAGTAAGATTGTTGCTGGTATTAAGAGCACAGGGCGAAAGTATCCCTCACCCACCTACTTAAAATATTTATACACAGAGGACTTACATCCAAAAGTACATTTAAAAAGATACAAGTACATGGACAAAATTAAGCTTAAACCTAGAAGATTAGACATAAAATTAAGAGTTTTGCTTCCCAAAGTACATAATACTGTTCACAGACAGGCTGATCTAGGTAAGAACACACCATGGCTAGTCAGAGGGTTGCTTGATGAAGAGCAAGATAACCCCTGTCGTACACCCACCCATCCACCCACTTACAATTTTTATGATACCCAAAACTAGGACTGACATCCGCATGCACATTTACAAAGATACAGGTACATGCAGTTAGACATGATCAAGGTTAAACCTAAGAAAGGCAAGACAATGTACAGTTACAGGTAGTGAACGATAATCAACACAAAAATTAGATCAAATATAAATATAATGTTATTACCACTCCATTGCTGCAAGACAATGTAAAGGTACAGGTAGCCGATGATAATCAACATAAAAATGAGATCAAATATATATATAATGTTATTACCACTCCTTGCTGACACAAATTGTACAGCAAAAAAATTTGAGATATGTTATATAGAAAACATGTAAGTGAGTAATTGTCATGCCATACACCATATATAACGAAACATGCCTTACCCTGCTTCGACAAGATCCAATAATACACATGTGATACAATTCTCAGCTAAATCATATTTTTGTTATATAAACTTATACTTCATGTGAAAAATTTGCAGCAATAATGAGGACTATTGTTTACAATCACATGTACACACATGTAAAAATGTACATGTAGCCTTTGCAAACTGGACTCATTTATCCCTTTTAATACATATACGCCACAGGGAACTGGGCACTGGCAATACGCTGGCCCAAGGAATCATTTTGTTTAATAGATTTGGGTTTAAAGACATATGTACTTACGGTTATTTCACTCATATGACAGCATACCAGTCCAATGGCAGATTATTTATTTTGTTTGATTGGGTTTTAATGTCGTACTCAAGGGTATTTCACTTATATGACGAAGGATTGTCCACCTTACACTGCACTTTACCTCATTGCATTGGAAAACCAAGAAGAAATCTCTTAGAAACCACCCCCTGAATTGCCGGAGCCACAATTGCACATCAAAGCAGGATAAGGAAGCACACACGCAACCACTAAGCCATGACCACAGGCCTCTCAGTGGATGAAGGAACAACCAAGGTAAGACAATCAGGAGACCCAAACACAAAGCTTCAACTACAGATGGGTTTCTCAATGCGTTTAGCTCTGAGACCAATGAATTGGCAAATATCAGCTAATCAATCTTTAATAGTGGTTTGATCTGTAAACAGTAGGGCCTACTGTCAGCAGTCATGAAGTAATACATGAAAGGAGGCAAAATGTTCAAGAAGACAGGTAAAGTTCATGAAGCCATAACCTAACTTGCAAACAACTCTCTTTGGGACGATGAGAAATTCTTACTCACAATTCTCTTCAAAAAAAAAAATAAAAAATACCCTTGCTAACAAAAATCTGACATGATTCCAGGTTTTTTTTTCTCAATACACTTGGAAAAATAATCATTTATCATAGGCATGTAGTCCAGGAACATTAAACAAAAATAATTTTACCTATCCATTAATTGAGCAGATCTGGTCACTAATGAAATTGTCACAAACTGATGTCCTTTTTATTAGGGCCATGCCTTAAGTAGACCTAAATAGATACCAACAGGTCTAAATTAGCCCATAATTCCTGTAATAACTCAACAAAAACTGGGCATTCTTATGTTTTATTACAACCATAGGCTGAAAACACCTGTTGTGACATATTAGTCAGTAATAGTGTCATCAATGACAGGTAGATTGTTTAATTACAGGTAGGTATCTTATCAGCAGGTGAGGTAAGCTACACATGTTGTGAAAACCCATTAGGTTGATAACAGGACTATAAAAGACCCCTGTGGTGAGCTAAATGACCACTTGGGGATTTAGGGAGGGGTAACATTAATTGCTCCACCTAAATTCCAATAGACTTACAATATACTAATAATCTGAAGTGTTTGTTAGATGGGCATCCACTTCATTCAGTGAACACACAAGCTAAAAGGGAACTCTAAGAAAAGTATTTTTTTTACAATTGAAACACCTTAGAAACTAATTTCTATAGGTGTTACGACAAGAAAAGGGTCTTCTAACCAAAGTCAATATTTAAACCAAACAAAAAGGTGTGTTTAAAATGTACTCACAAAAATGTTCCAAATGCAATTTTAAAAGGTTATTTTTTTTCCTAAACCACAGCTTTCAACTACCACAGTAACAAGCATAAACTAGTTAGAAATATCTTAGTTAACATGTTAGCATGTTTACATTTTGGTCAATCATGGACTATTTTAATTCTGTATTCCCATCATTGCTTTTACAGCTATTTTATCAATCAAATGCCAAGCATTTGTTGCTATATATACACACTAAAATATCTTGAGGATTCACACACATTCAAATACCTTTTGGAAAAACAAATTTGATTAGCATTACAGCAAACATTGCAAGCATATCAAAACTAAATTTATAAATGTTATCATCTGCTGTTTGCCTGAGAAATATGTAGCCTACAAATTTGTGAAGTTCTATGGAAGTGGAGATCAAATAAAATCGTAAAAAAATTTGTAATTGACTGCGGCAATGGTTCCGGTACAGAAAAATTGCTGCCTTTACTTGGCTTAAAATTTAGGTTGATTGATTGACTGGTGTTTTACGCCATGCTTAAGGATATTTCACTTATATAATGGGCGGTGTATTCCAACAATCATTGATACTAGCATAACCAAGATGGGAAGTGTTTCCATAATGTTGGACAGTTAACTTTCCTCCAGTGCTAAGTAAAGATGGTATTTGTCCTTCATTATATTTTTTAATATGGGAAACAGATTTCCTAAATTTTGTCCTTGATTATATGTGAAGTTAACTGACATATCAAAATAATTACATTTTAAAACTTGCGAAAGATATGTTGGTATTGTTTTTATTTTATTTGTGGTTCCTACAACAGTAGTAACAATAGTGTTGTTATTTTGAGATTTGCAACAACAAAAAAAAAACAGTTCAAGGATCCAAGAATCAAAGCTATAACTATTGTATGCTCTTAGCTCGTAAAATTTTCTCCTTACTAAGTTGTTTTATGATTTTATTCAGAGACTTGGATTAAGAACGAATAACAACCAGTGAATAAACCAGTTCCACTTGTTTCTGTGGTGAGTTACATGTAGGTATATCCATTAGTGAAAAGTCATCAACTGGGATTTATTGTCTCCTTCAAAACACAAAAGTTCATTCAAACATACATGTCACTCAAGAAGTTTTCCTGGAGACATGAAAATAAAATATTTAGTGGTTCACATATTTGTCACAACACAACGTTTCTCAATACGTACATCACATGTATACACTATCCTAGTGGCTACAAGCAGGGGCTTAACCAGAAATTAAAAGTTAAGTTTGGTGTTCAAAATCGTCATTTTGCTTCACTTTTCAAATGACTGGGGGTGCCCAGTTTAGACAGTTTTCCTATCTCCTGAACATGTTAAAATTTCTTAAAACAGGGTCTCCTAATGAGGCAATTGTTCACGTCAGGGTGTCCATTTGGACGAGTGGACAGGTGTCTGTCTAAGCCCTTGGAACCAAGTTAACGACTTTCTGTATATATAAATTAAAATCTATATCATATAATCCAAAGTATATACATGTCAAGGCAAAATGCATCAAAAACTATGTTATAATCTTATTCTAATTCTCATAATAGTTGACATCTTCATTGGTTATTTTTGACTTCTTTGAAATACCCATATGTAGATACATTCATTTTAAACTACAAAAATGCTAAATGTATGTGGTCAATAAGTTTTTCTCAAGATGTCTGTAGGTTACACATAACAAACCAGGATTAAAATCTGGTTTGAAACATGTCTCAGGGAATGTATATTGAGCATGAAATAATTAATTTAATGGTGTTAATTTAATCGATGTCCTTATGCTTGTGTGATTACGTTTTTATATTTTTTGAATAAACAAAGAGAGTAAAATTTGCTTGTCTCCACTGGGACTCGAACCAGGGACCTTTGGGTTACAGGCCCAACACTCTACCAACTGTACATGTATACAGAGGTGGAACATTTTCTACTAGGAAGGCAAGGGATGTATCAGTCAACATAAATTTCTTAACCAGGCTACCAAGTACCAAACTTAAAATACAAAATATGCAAAACCAAAAAGGAGAAAAAAAGAAAAGCACTTACATGTCAATTTGGTCAATGGTAAAACCGATTATTTGAGCAATGAGATATACAGCAGAGATTGTCCAAATGAATAAAAACACCTGAAATTAAGTCCACTGGTGTATCAAATGAAGATCCTTATTAAAAGTAGTCGTCAAGAAACTGGAGTAAAAAGATAAAATAATTCACATACATGTACACTGGACATGAGATCAATGGCCAATGCATGTAGGCGTACATTTAAGAGCAATACAACAACAACCTATAGTTAAGGGTGACATCTCTAGATCTAACAGTGCTCTAGCTGTCAATTAAACCAACAAGCTGTTTACAGGGAAATTGGAACAGGTGAATAAATTTGGTCAGTGGTCAATAACACAGCAGGTAGGTTGACACTAATGTAAAGCATCTCCCCTCATGTAAAAGGTTGAGTAATAAATAATCTAATAATCAAACACAATGGACAGTCACAGTTTACACAAGGGTGTATTGAATACAGTGGCCAGGGGCTACAACTTCAATGATGGACGGTCAAGCATTAAAAAATACTGGGTGAACAATCATCAAATATCTTGATCATTTATTTTTTTCCTCATAGCAAGGAGATCAGTGTCAATTTTTAAATTATCTCTGTACATATATCAAAAAGTTAAATATCTTAATTTTAGATATTTTGAAGATCAACTAATGCTAGATAGACTTTATCAGGAAGAAGAAATTTCCTAAAAATGTTCATTATCTGGGTTTAAAAAAAAAATTTATACCTAACTTTTCCAGATCAGTGGCAATTTTCAAATTATCTCTGTACATATATCAAAAAGTTAAATATCTTAATTTGAGATATTTTGAAGATCAACTAATGCTAGATAGACTTTGTCTGGAAGAAGAAATTTCCTAAAAATGTTGATTCTCTGGGTTTTTTTTGTTTTTTTGTTTTTTTTTGATACATGACTTTCTCAGATCAGTGGCGATTTTGTACTTTTCTCTAAACATCATTATCTTCATTTCAAATATTTTAAATACTCTATTATATTACATGTACATGTGCATTTGGAAAGAAAAAAAATCCCAAAACTGTTTTTTTTTTTCCCTGCTTATTTTTAGATACATGACTTTTTCAATGCTGTAGGTCCAATATACATGTAGCCCTAGGGAAGTCCTTGATCTTTATTACTAACATAAATATCTCTTTTTTTATGAATAAAAAATTAATCAGATTTTGCCTTATTGAATTTGGCCATAAATTAATCCATCAAAATGTCTGCATTTTGGATGATGTTGTTAAATAAAAAAATGAATTTGAAATCATAATAAAATTGTCAAAACATTTTTCAAAAAGACAGGATCTAACAAAATAAAATGTTGTTTCTACAGCTTAAGCCTACTGATAAATGACAATTAATGCCGAACCTCCACGAAATAACATCACTTCAAAGCAGCCACGAGAAAAAAGTTAAATGTCACATCAAAGAAATAAACTGTGAACAAGTATACATTAGAGATGGAGAGTAGATTAAACATGAGAATGTTAATTATACTATAGTAGGACTGGCAGTCATTTTTTCTATTCAGCTTTATTTATTGACTGGTTTAAGATATCTTTACTACATCAGGGAACTGACAGGACAATAACTGATATTTTTTGGATATATTAATGGAGAAATCTATTTGTTTGTTTGATTGGTGTTTAACGCCGTACTTAAGTGTATTTCACTTATATGACGACGGATTGTCCACCTTCACACTGTACACAGCCTTATTACAGTGGAAAACCTGAAAGAAACCTCGTAAAAACCACCCCTGCAATTGCCAGAGCCACAACATGTGACTCGCTCATATACCAGATGGTCGACAGGCGGACTCGATCCTGTGAAGGGTTAGTCGAAGCAGGGGAGAAAACTGAGCTACCCATCAAAAGTTACATGTAAGCCTACATGTACATGTATGCAACATGGTTATTTTGTATGTTGTCACAAAAAGTTATTCTAACACATCTGTGAAATCAGTATTACATCAGGAATAGATAATAAATTCAAAAATTCGCCAACAGCATGCAGAGAATGTTAGAAGTACCGGTAATGAGGTTCCATTAAGGAACAATTTACATCAAAGCGATTGTAACTGGCTCACAACGTTCTATCGACAGACTTCAGTTACATTTTAAAAGGGGTAGCTGCCGTCTGTATGAAACCTTATCACAAACTAATTGAAAAATCCTTTGTAATTTTTTTTGCAGTTATCTGAGTGATTTACGGTAAATATCTAACCGTTATTTCTTAATAAAGGTTAACTTTTTATATGATCAATCATCAATTGATTGGAGACAACCACCATGGTCAAGGGTATCGGTATATGCGATCCCTATAAGATGTGGAGCCAGGGGCTAAGCCAGAAATCAGAAGTATGGTGTCCAAAATGGTCATTTTGCATCACTTTTTAAGTGGATGTCCGATTTTTAATCTCCTTATCTCTTGTATGTTAAAAATTTCTTAAAACAGGGTGTCCAAATGATGATGAACACCCCTCTGCCTAAGTCCTTGTGTGATGTAGTTTGATCAGTTGGGAAAATGATGTTCCTCCAGTGCTGCAGCCATGTCAGTCAAGGTTTGTAAAATAATATGGCTAAAATGACTAATTGATTTGTGTTTTACGCTGTGCTTTAATAAGGGTATTTCACATACATGACAGTGGTGAATTCCAAAAATAATTGACACTAGCACAACCAAGCTGTGAAAGATTTACATAAATTTATTTTAGAAAGTTAATTTTTCTGCAGTGCTAAAAAAAGACAACATTGCTACTGCCCTTAGACAGTGGACGTCAAGGTTTTGAACATCCTAACCTTTACTGGCTATTGGGACAAAATGAATATGTATATTAAAAGTATTTTCTAGGTCATAAGATTAAGTTTATTGCTTTTCCGCTTTTCATTGCTATGTCACAATTTTGCATTGAAAGGAAAAAAACATCCATAGAATCAATGTTTATTTTTATTTTGCTGCCTATGACAGTGTATTCAAGGCCATTTAATTTAATTGTGCCAGCAATAATGGCAAAAAACATAAATATACTAAGCAAGGAAGATATAGGATAGAAAGAAATAGACGTTCAAGAAAGAATAGAGAAAGTTCTTAATAATATAACTCATTGAGATTAGGTATAGCTACCCTTGTGAACTATAAAAAAAACTAGAGTTTGTATATATGGCTAAAGAATTTACATTCTACATTCGAAAACCAGGAAGCAAACTATAGAAAGAAAAAGACGTTAAAGAAATAGAGAAACTTGTTCATTGTATAACTTATTGATATCAGGTATAGCTAGCCTTATGAACTACAATAGACATAGAGTTTGTATATATGGGTAAAGAATTTACATACAAAAGCAAGGAAGACGTATGATAGAAGGAAAAAACATTAAAGAAAGAATTGAGAAATTCTTAACTGTATTATCACTCAGTCTCTTTGATATCAGGTATAGCTACCATTGTGAACCACAATAGAGTTTGTATACTGAATGAATTAGGGTATATAATTGACCTGAACACTAGAGCAGTGTTGTCAAAATTTTGTATTGTGTTTGACAACTGGGAAGATGCCAAGAAATGGAAACGCAAACATGAGAACAGTGTAGGAGTTGTATGTTGCGGACATAAACTTACCTCGACTTTCTACTGTCTGCTAAAAAGATGTGATTGGTTGTCCCTGTATATACACGCATGGTAATACGGTTCATTTGTCAGTATGTACCTGAGATCTCGCTATACCCTTATTCCATACTACAGTAAATAACAGATCCATTTAATGATAGGCTAAGTATACTTTCCAAACATTAGACAATTTTATCACAAGGATTACATACCAATTATGTTTTTTTTTATAAATTGCTACTTATAGAGAGTCTCCCCCTGGAAAAAATGTTAAATTTCTCGCAAGTCATGACCACTAATTTTCAGAGCAAAAAATTTGTCACCAGATTCTACATACGCTTAACAGGGAATACAGTTCGGAAAAAATATTAAACATCATGTATTATAGGTTTAACTTTTATGTGATAAATTCAACTTTTTTAGGTTTGACATAGATATTGGAAAAGATTTTATTAAAAAATTTCTTTTTTTTTTAAATTTTATTTGAAAAAAAAAAATTTCTTACGAGATGTAAGATTTCACGCGACCATGGGATGTATGATTATCCAGGGGTGATAGGTTAATATAAATTTCAGTCTGAGAACTTTCCAAGTAAATGACAGATACTTCCTTATATTTAGATAATTATGGTATGCCAATTTACAATGATTAATAAGTATTTAAACATTGTAATTTTATTCTTTCATTTACATTTACAGTTTTGTCACTCTCACATATAAACTCAACAATACTGCACCGGTTGAAGGCAGTTAAAAACAATCAAATTATATGTACATGTACCACATTGACAACTTATCAAATTAATCACGAAATCGATTAAATCTACAACTGTAAATAGAACCTTCAAACACTCAATCTTATTATAACTGACCTAATACTAAAACTGTTACATATTGAAAATTCCAGTAACTGGAAGTGAGGCCTTTTACTGAAAAAATGTGTCTCCAAATCTCTGGATGTCTGTTATGGAATTAATTTCACTACTATTTAGCAAAACGTTTACCTTGGCAATGGATGGACCGATCCACAGCATATTATGTAGTATTTGATAATCACAGGTAGTGGCTACCTGTTATAACATTAATCTCCTAGTACTTTCTGTCTCTTAACCACAGGTAACTTTTAGAACTCTTTTATATGAACTTCATCAACCACATCATTTAATGTAGTATCTGATAATTACAGATATATTATAGTGCCTATCTGTTTTCCCATTAATCTCTGTCTAAAATTCACCGGTAACTTCTAAACATGTTTTATATGAACTTATTTGACCACATCATTTTGTGTAGTATTAGATAATTACAAGTAATGCCTACCTATTGTACATTAATCTCCTACTAATGTCTGTCTAAAATCCACAGGTAACTTTAAGAGCTGTTTTGTGTATTTTTCCCCTGACAGTACATTGACCACATCATTGTATGTAGTAATTGATGATTACAAGTATTGCCTGTGATCTCCAAGTATTTTCTACCTAAACTCCACAGGTAACTTGCAGAGCTGTTTTGTATAACCTGTTGTTACATTAATCTACTACTACATTTGTCTAAAAGCCACAGGTAACTTTCAGAAGTGCTTTGTAGCACTTCCATCTAGGCAGTACATTGATCACATGATTTAATGTAGTATCTGATAATTACAGGTAATGCCTACCTGTTGCTACATTAATCTCCTACATTAAGCGTTTTCTGTCTAAAATCCACAGGTACATGTAAATCCCAGAGCTTTTTTATACAAGTTTCATCTTGGCATATATATATACTGTGCTAAAATGATCTGTTATTGGGATTTAATCCTGTTGATCCAACATTGGATGAATAAAGAAATGAATAAAAAGCACATGTTTTATGTAGCATTTGATAAATACAGGTAGTGCCTACCTGTTGTAACATTAATCTCCTAGTATTTTCTGTGAAGAATCCAGAGGTAAATTCCAGAGATGTTTTGTAGAACTTTCACATGGGGAGTATAGTAACCACACCATTTTACGTATATGTAGTACCTAATAATTACAGGTAGTGCCTACATTAATCTACTAGGCCTAGTACTTTCTACCTTAAATCCACAGGTAAATTCCAGGGCTGTTGAGTATACAGGTAAATTTCAACTGGGCAGTTAAAAGACCACATCATTGCCATACATACATGCTCTCTATATGGAAAACATCCGAGGGCATGAACTTTCTATGTCTGGCTCCAAAGAGAACATTGGAACATTATATTCACTTACTTATCAAACTTGTGGTTAACAGCTACCCAGAACAGTTAGATATATAATACACCTGGGCAGTTAAATGATCACATGAACGGCTCCTGTGTAGGCTAAATGTTCTATTTAATAGCACTGCTATACAGCTAAACAGCCTGCCTATTTATAAACTGTCACATATATCTACACTGTAAATATTCCAAAAAAACTAAACAAAAAATAATTTTCTAAATATCACCCTGCATTGCAGTAAATTAATTGATTTGTTTTTAAAATTATTTAATTAAAATTTCAGTAGTAATCTACTTCTCTATTTTGTTATACTGATGGAAAGTTTATCCATAATCTTAATAAACAACGAATGCATCCAGTATGTTAGTGTAAGTTTAATAAAAAAACAAAATATATATCAACATAAAATAAACTGAAGCAGTAATGAATATAAAATAAAAATATTTAACATTTTTAAGATTATAAGATCATAAAAATTTTTCTTGAACTCCCTTTTGAAAAATATTGTTTTAGTTTTCTTGCACAGTCTGATTGTAGGAGTGTGCAATGAGTCATGACAGGGTTGTCCCCCTTTAGACTGAAGATTCTTTGAGAACAAAACAACTCATTCTCACTCCATTCAACCATAACCAACCTTTTTTTATACCATATTAATTCTAAAATTTAACTTGAATTTGCTAACTTGATACACAACAGGGACCCACATGCATCTAAACTTAAGTAGCAGCAATTTTAATAAGTGATTAACAGCACCAGCTACCACCACAATGAGCGTGTCTTTGAAGAAATTCAATTCTTATGGAAGAGTGTCGGCAGACTTCTCACAAGATGATTGATTGATTGATTGGTTTTTTATGCTGTACTTAACTCTTTGTAGAAAATGTAAACAAAATTACGTTTGTAAAGTAATATGGCCATAACTTTTAAAAAGAGTCATAGGTATAGAAAAG
>JARFOD010108977.1:0-15642 GCA_031763545.1 Mopalia muscosa
GTTTATGTTGAAGTGGCTAAAGAATAATCAACAGTTCTTCATTTTTTCGAAATCAAGTGTGTGAACTTCATGTGTCATACATCTTGCGGAATGGGAGTCATGTCATTATACACGAAGTGCGCGTGCCACGCGCGATACGTGACATAACATTTCATGACAAATGCTTGGCTAAATGTTTATTGACGGTTAAGTTTAGAACTTTTCAAACATCTTTTGTTTTGTCCCATTTTCTGTGATGTACAGTTAGTATATTAAATGTTTTTTCTCCTTGACCACCGCTACCCAAAAAACTCAAACACTGTAATGAAAAGCAGGTAATTACATTCAACATCGCGATCATCGCTTACTTAATTGCATAGTTGCTGTTAAAGCGATACTCCGGGCTGCAATCAAATGTATATGGGTAAAACGAGCATCATTTCTTCTGTTCAATTATGCTCTCCTTTTTAATATTTAATCGAGCTATAGTAATTTTATATTTGAACCTTAAACAATGTGTAATGCACAAACAAGAATCAAATTTATGCACAAATATGGACCAATCAAATATCTTCCTTTTTCAAAAAAGGTGCCTACGCCCCGAGACCTGTAGACTCGACTGTTTAAACCTTTGACAGTTGACACATAGGTCATTGGTTCACACATCTTATTAACCCGTAACGCAGATGACTGTTAATCGCGTGACGTCATGGACAAGGCGGCAACGCCCAAAATGTCAGTCGCCTGTGGTCGTAGGAAGGTAATATTCCTGTAACATTCGGGTTATTTTATAAAATGAAGAAACGATAAATCGATGCCATATTAAAGTATATTTAATGGTACCCTTTCAATGGATATAGATGTTATTTCAGCCCGGAGTATCGCTTTAAATGTTTCCCAGAGAATGCGGAATATTCACAGTAGGTTGTAATCAGAGTATCAAGAAATTCCAGTAAAACTGACGTTACCCATATTTATGATGAGATCAGGTTATTTATCCATATTTTCTCTAATACTGCACATAATGTATATATGAATATGTTAAACAAACTCCAATCAATCAGCCAAGAGCGATCACAGCTTACATTAAACGTACCAGTAATTGTCGTCGCCACAAAATAGAAGGAAAATAAAGACTTTTTTAAAGACAAACTATGAAAATAACTAATGACACTGTTACACATAACACAAATATCATTGGCCTTGGCCAGGTTCATTGTCAACCCACGATAAATGTTTCTTATGAACAAGAAATGCACAAACTTAACTGCTTTTGATATAGTGACAGATACTGCAGATAAGTTTGCTATCCCATGATGGCGCAAATGTATGGTCAATGCCGAAAATCCATAGAGCAAGTACAGCTCAAAGTTCTCAAGAAAATTGTGAAGCCACTCAAGTAATTGTATAATACTAGTTTTCGTTCACATGTCCGATGAAGTAATCATATTTATCCATGCAATAAATAATATATTTCCCCTCAGTTTACAAGTATTTTATGCAATGTTGCTTCCGTTTTTCGTTAAATTTCAACATTGTACTCGCTAAACATTAACGATTAAATAAGGTCATAGTATTTGAAAGAAAATATGTCGGGAACACTCCGGTGAATATTCAAAGAATTTACTGGTGTACGCATCATTATATATAAGCATGTATACGGCTAATGGCCTGGCAGGCTCTTCATAAATAAACCATTATTATTATAATATAAGTGATATAACGGTTAGCCATAAAGGGGCGTTTAAATCTTGTCCTACATCTGCTGGCTTGATTTAAATTTATTTTCTCATAATGCGGATGTCCTCCTTTTTCGTAAACTTAAACCATTTTTAGTAGTTTTCATCTGTAAGTGACAAATGCCGCCTTGTCAGCAAATGTTACAGAGAATACCACATACTGTAAAATTCTCCATTTTTTTCAAAATGTAGAATTATTTTCGACATATGTAAATTTTTTTTTACATATAGCATAAAATGAAGCCAGAATGAACAAATGCTTTGAAAAAATCATTTAAATTTTTTTTTATAAACATTTGTAATAAAAATTGATTCAACGAATGTGGAAAAGAATTAATCCTGTGCATGCTAGCGATACAAATGAAAAGACTTTAATTTTGTACCATCAGGGATCAGTGTTTTATTACATTTTGCTGTGTCTTTGCGAATATGGCACCCTTCTATACGCACCCTACGGGGTTCTTCCCCAAAACAGTTTCATTATATAACCCAATTAAAACCATTAATTGGTACAAAAATGTTTAATTCGCTACAACTAGTCTCCACTCTCGGTATTTGTATGCACATGTATAATACATTATGCTCTAACTATGCACCTTGAAACCTTTAGAAGCAGAACAATACCATGATTCGGCCCTTTATCTTCCTATATAAAACAAATTGCATGGCCTTTGCATAAACCATCTCATGTTATTCCTTAGATACTTTTATGTAAGAGCGACCAAAAAAAGCCACTTGACGTCCATGTTCATATCAAAATCAATATTTTCTCAGCATTACCACACTCGCTTAAAAATGCCTTCCTCGGTAATAAGTATTTACTGATTTAACGTATATGTTATTCAGAGACAGGCATATCTATATACACTGATAATGACCGAGCCCTTGGGATATAGCCTACGGACAGGGACATACTTCAAAAGAGTAAATGTGCGGCCAATTTGTCAATTTCTATCAAATTAACAAATGTTAGAAATAATGCACATTTGAGTTATAACAACCTTTATTAGACAGCGGATAAGATAAAACAAATTCTGACGATCTTTCACTACTTGAAATAGACAAGTCAACTCACGTTGACATTTTCTGTTATACTTATTGACAGTTCGTCAGATAATACAAGAGAAAACAATAATATTCATGTAACATATTTACAACTGGGGCAGCGGGTCGCTCTTTTTTGACTTAACAAAGAACATTATCCAATTTCCGTTTTCAGATTTTTTTTTTAACATTCCACAATTTGGAGGTTTTCACATGTTTGAGGAGTATTCCTTCTGACCGGCGTTTATCTGTTCGGTGATCCAGGTATACAACTCATTCCACGCATCCTCGCTAACACTGTTAAAGGTAGTCACACACATTGACATCCTGTCCACCATAGCACGCCCCAAAAACTGACAAGGAGGAAAAAAACACACACTTCGGATAACATTTACACCAGTACACACATGGAAAGAAGACGGAAGAAATAGCCGTTTATAAACGAAACTTAATAAGAGATTTTCGAAATAAATGGGGGAAAAACCCAAACAGTTTAAAGAGGAAACTATGAATCGATATAAAGCATCCAGTATGCTGTAGAAGTTTGAAGGTCCGAAACTAAAAATGATTGCTTTTTAAGAATGAGATTCTAATTATTTGAAAGTGGATATATATTTCTTAAAAGTACTTGCACTGGCACAGGTATGTGGATTTATTAAAACTGAAGAGATAGGCCCGCAGAGACAAGGAGATATGTATATTTATAGCCTGGGACTGCTTTGAATCCCGATAGAGGCAAGCGAGATGGGCTCTCTCTTCAAATAATATAAGTGTTTCTAAAAAAAAAAACAATCATACTGGCATAAGGATTTAGATTAATCAGCCTACAAATTAGTATTTCAGAGATATAGAGATTAACCAATGGATATGTCTGTTAAAGAGAATGAGTGTTACAGCCTGTTTTAAAAATAATATATATACAACTCACTGGGAAATATTCCGCTGGAATGTTGTAACCCTGGGTTCCATGACGACCACCAAGTTGTTTCAGGATAGGAACAACATCTTCCAAGTGGTCCAAATTCTCCACAACCATACCCAAGTACTTGATAACTCTGGTCACGTGGAAGATCACGCGAGAGTTGTTCTGGAACTGACCAGCGGCGGTTCCACGAGCAAAGTCAAACTTGTCCTTGGTCTTTGGGTGCATTTCGAATAATCTGCAAATCAAAATTTTAAAAAGGGTTTCCTTAACTAAACGTGACAACTTATATGTCAGGGGTGATTTTCGAAAAACCTTAATGTAATAATTTAGTCATATACTTATAGAACGCCATTTGTTATAGTCATCATAAGTCACCGAGTTCGATTGCGATACACCATATATTTCTTCAACCAGTTATGAAATGTCAGTTAGCCTGATATATTGATTGTAACCCGATTGTTTTGCTAAAGATTGTAATACTACGTTTTGCTCGGGACCTTTGGGCAGTATAGCTCAGACAAATATGTAGATGTCGACTCATGAAATGGCGTCAAATTCCCTGCAGCTAAATCGCCCCCCAATAAGAATTTTGGAAATCTTGCCCATAATTACATTCAAAATAACACAAATCGGCTTCCTTCTTTACCTGAGGAAGAGTTGAATTCCTGTCTCAGTGGGATCTCCCTTGACATAACTCGCCCAAGCGGATCGGATAACGTTCTTCTGTCTGTCATCCAATTGTGGGTAACGTCCCTTCTCACGGAATCGGACGCATTCAAAGAGTCTACATACAAAATTAGTACAAAGCATAAGTAAATAAGATATACACTGGGCACTGGAATGGAAATGAAATGACCTTAGCTAATGACTTTGAGTGCTTCTATTCTGTAATTGCCTTACAGTGGATTTTGAAGTAAGGCTAAATCGAGAATTTACTACCTCTACCGGTCGATTGCCGGTTCATTATCCTAATAGAATTAGTATCCTTTTGATAGGTAAACATGCCTAAAAACTGCAAGTTACAGTACCTTTTACTAAAATTTCAAGTCTACAGTACGGACCCATGGGAGAGAGACAAATGTCGAGTCAACAGCAGATACCTGAACCCGTATTCCGAAGGCTTATGGGAGATTTAAAGTCTTGTATGGCGTATTAAATGTGTCAAGAAGATCAAAATATCAAATATTATTGGCCATATTAGCTAATTGAACACATAATAGTCGGTATTTAAAAAAAACTTGAAATTTAACATTTATGTGAACTCTCTCCAAATGTATAAGAGATACAGAACTCTGCATCTTAAATGACCGATTCTAATTGTTGAGAAATTGAAGCAAAAAGGTAGGCCTATAATAATGCAAGAAATACAAGGAAAGTTAGTGATATCGTACTTACTGGAGAAACACGTCCTCAGCTGTCTTTTCAACGTGGCTTAGGGACTGGAGAAGAAGACAAACACAATATTTTACAAATATAACACCTCATTTTGTTCTGTGATTCGTTGTGCTGTAACGACAGCTGTGTGACTTACCATGGCACCAAACTACTGTATAAACACATAAATGACGGTATAAACATACATTTCTATAATTTCAACTGAAACAAATCCATAACTCAATTATATGTAAACATGACAGTATACTTGGAAATCAGAAAACATGATAGTCGAATACGCAATGGCCAGTAAAATCCTTTATAAATAGTAATGTCTCATGCAAAAAACCTCTATAAACTTAAATTGAAGGTGTTACATTGACAACACATTCTGATAGTCACGATTTTGCCAAGGTTTGTACATTAAAGTGATGTTGAAATAAAAACTATTCACCGACTGCATACAGTGCCTTGTTCGAACCAATCCAATTCAGACCGGACACGCCTCAATAATTTAACCGAGCATGTCACTTCAACCTACAAAGCATCGGTAGAATTATTAAAATCGAATTATAAAGTTAACATAATCTACCCCTCTCTTTGTGCAATGGGGCAACTATGCTTCATCTCTGGGCGATTGCTGGTGTCAATTTAAAATCAGAAGCAAGTCACACAACTTACCATTTTTCTGCACAGATCCGCTGCCCAACAGAACGACTAAAGAAATGTTCTGACCCTCAAGGAGAAGTGATAACATTCGGGTTGAAAAGTTCTTTTAAAGAGTTTCTGAACACACCAGTCATTGTTGACGGACAAATCAAACAGCAATGGTTCGCTACAAACTGGTTTTGCATCAAATACTGCTTTGTTACTGAAGCCCAGTGCCTGGCTTGTTCTAGCGGAAAGGATCTTTCTTCTTACCACCCACTTATCCACAAACTCAAAACCTTTCAATATTTGACGAAACACTGCACTCATCATTGCGATCAGCGCTTACTTAATTGTTTGGTTACTGCGGAATATACACAAAAGGTAGTAATCAAGACAGTAGCTATATATTAACCAATCGATCATCTGATTTTACTCTCCAGTCCGTGTGTGATGCTAGCATTTTTTATTTTTGCAATTACCCGATAGGAACAGCTTGTAGCATCCTCACTCTCTGACCAAGTCGTTTGTCCGGAAATATCTCTATATCCGTAATCACGTTTTACAATAAACAAGACAAAAAGTAAAAGTATAATCAAAAAGTTTTGTTTGATTTTCTACTTGCCAATAATGTGAACGCATGTTGCTTCATGCATTTAATTTGCTTTATTAAATGTGGCAGTGTAAAACATAAAATAAATATCATTAGCATTAAAATAGTCCATAAGTATGTGACAAACTCATCGTTTACAGTGTATGACTCTGGTATAATTGAAGACAATGATGAAATAGGCCCTGCAATCAAGAAGTTTAAAACAACATACCCATGTCCATGAATGTCATTTAAGCATACGAAATATAGATACTGTTGAACGCGACGGTGACATAGATCTGCAGAACCAAAGTGCAACAAAGTTCAACCTGACCTACCTGTGAAATGCCGGTTTTCCATTTGTGAAAACATGGTGACAGAAAAGGTTCATTTTAACCCACGCACTATGTTTATTTGAATAAGGAATACAGTTAACCGAATTAATATATGGTAGCCATCAGTTTCATATACTCATATTACTGTAACCAGGCCTTAATCTCTCGTATTATTATGTATGTAGGCCTATGCTTGAAACATCAAAGAAATGTCATATGCATTCGCCAGTGGTCAGGTCGAGTACGCATGGTGTTCCGCGTTGATGCACAAATTCAACTGCTTTTGATATATGGACAGATATTGCAGATAAAGATTGCTAGCTCACGATGACGCATATCTATGGTCACTGCTGAAAATTTTTGGAGAATGCTGAACTCGAAAATTAATCTTCTCGAGCATTTTTGTGAAGCGGCTAGGGGCACATGTTCTTGAAAAAGATAACGACAAATAACTTGTACATTTTGGACATCAAGCTTTCGTAAAACTGTTATTTGATTTTCACGAAACCTTATATATCTTGAAACTAGAATAAAACATTTTCCTAAAGCTTGATTGCCAAAGCGTAAAAGTTATTTGTCGCTATTAATTCGCTACTATAGTAGGGGGAATTAGAAATACTACTAGGCGTCCGTCCGTCCGTCACAACTGCTTGTGAACACCCTAGGTTGAAAACAAATTCGCCGATTAACTTCAAACTTTGCATAACTTTAAACTTGGCATAATGCCAGTATTTGGTGTGAACACGATGAGTAGATAATAAAATCCCGGATTAACTTTAAACTTGGTATGTAGATTCTTCCAGTAAAGAAAGCGGATAGGATTACATTTTACTACATTCCGTTAAACAAGATACTGCGTTACCACATAATTTTAGAACATTCATGCATGTATGTGTTGTGAGCATGATGAGTAGAGAATATTGAATTCTACCAAGTTCCGCAAATTATGATGGCATCATTTTACAATATGCATTACTGTTTATATTGTGAACACGATAACTGCAACAAATTGCCATATTAACTTGAAACTTGAAATATAGTCTCCTCCTATTTAGACAACAGATGGAATTGAATTTCCTCACATGTATACCGTAATTTAAAATGGCCGCCTTAGCATATTTTACAATACCCATACCTGTATGTATTGTTAACACGACTACTCTCCAACAAATTCTGATATTAACTTAAACATGAAATATAGGTTGGTCCTATTTAGACAACAGATGGGATTTAATTTTATCAAATTCCATAAAACAAAATGACGGCCAATGCATCAAATTCACAGATCAACTTGAAACCTGGAAGTAAGCTTCCTACTACTTAAACATAGGATAGGATTGTATATCACCAAATTCTTTAAAACAAAATTGCCCCCATTGCATGTTTTTCCAATATGCACTCTGATGTTTGTGAACAGGATAGCTTGAGAACAAATTCACTGATTAACTTTCTTCTATTAATGCGAAGGATTGGATTGTATTGCACCATATTACGCAAAACAATATGACGACCATTGCATAATGTTTTAAAAGGGATGCCTTGGTGCTGTAAACATGATAAACTGAGAACAAATTAACCCATTAAATCAACGTTTCACTGTTAAACATGAGACACATTTCATTATCTTTTAATACTAAAGCGATCGTTAACTTTAGCTAACGGAGCTCAGCATTGAGCAGAGCGTAAAATTTGCTATCAAATAATGCTACTTTGGTATTTTTGCGGTTTGTTTTACAATTCTTTTTCACTATCCAAAGTTAGCTAGTCCATCATTACAACTTAATGTCACAAAGGAACATACTGCATGGGTCTAGTTTTTCAAAAGAGTATGTGTCGCTAACAGATTCAAGCGCTAATAGTGGATTGGAGATGGATGAGCATCTACCTCTAAGCGCTCTATGTCTACTTTAAAGGCGTGCTCCGTAACAATAGCCTTTGGTCAGATTAATTGGGCGGGTTTACTTGTTGCTAGTTTGTTAGGTCACGGTGACACTGAACGCACAGATCTAGAAAGCCTAGCTGAAATGTCCATGAAACAACACTATACTATTTTGCAGTCTTATACAATTGTTATGAATGGATATCATTATTTTATCTCAGTTTCGAAATTAATGATGCTATCCTAATTGACAGGGTCATCTGAATTAAGTTTTATCAACAAATTCCGATGGCCATAAGTATGCAGTAGGCCTACTGCTGTTTGTTCATAATGTAAATTTCGTTGGGTTTCGTGAAAAATCATAGTATTAGCGTTTTTTTTCTTTTTTTTTTTTTTTTGTTTTTTTTGTTTTTTCTTATTTTGTTTGTGGGGGCAGGGTGGGTAGGTTAAGATGGATGTCGTTTATGATTTAATCCAACGGTGAGTAGGCGGCCCTATATAAACTATGAATGCATCAAGTGGCCGTTTGATGTCACTGCTGTAACAGCTAACATGTAAACAGTCGAACAATCACGGTTGAATCCACTGAGTTTACCCCCCCCCCCCCCTACCCCCCATCCCCGCTCATGTACATATTCTGAAGAGAGTTGCTATATTGTCTGGAAAAATGTTTAAATTTACTATTTTAGTTACTTTTGAAAAAGTAACTTGTAACCTGTAAAACGACAAGCTTTTTACTTCACTTTCTCGCAAAATAGAAATGAATGATGCTTGAGGCAACATAACCTAGTTTGGGTCTACCGTGTCTGTTTGATGGTTGTTCAATTCATTAGGGCTTTGCAAGGGGTGGGAACGTTTGACAGAAATAACTAGACATGTTTTCACCATTATATTTGTTCCACCTGAGTGATCTACTTTGCCTCAAGGGCAGCAAAGACCTGGCACCTGCAACAATATATTTTATAGTTTTACCAATTTTACATATATAGTTGCTTGTCACTATCTTATCTATACAAAATATTATTAAAACGTTGAAATTCAGCAAAAGATGTATATAGGAGAGGAAGTTTCCAATATTTAAAACAAATGAAAAACAACAAAATAAATAATTAAATGCTTACGATTTATTTCTTAAATGTTGCATATTAAGGTAGTTCAACATACTTAAAATCCAGTAAGAAAAACACATGCGCTACCTAGACAGTGTTACTTCTTTCCCTATCTTCCCTTTCCTTAACTTGCAGTTTGAACTTGCACTTCTGTTTTGCGGTTGCGCGATTTTAGCCTTTCTCTAGCAAGATTATATACCCTCCGTCCCGAAAAGTTATAAAATATATTATTAACTTTAGCAGTCCCATTCACAAATTATATCTTAACATGGCTATCATGGACATCAAAACTAATGAACGCCTGTAAACTTTGGTAATAGCATTCGTAAATAAATTCTGTTCATGCACATTATACATGCTAAGTTATAAGACAACAACAAAAGCAGAAAAGCAGATATTAGCAAAAGGAAACAATCAGTGTAATTTAAAGACACATCCACATAGCCATGTCTTAACCGCTTTCTATACGTGTGGAGTCCTACATACATATAATAAAAGAGGAGAAACGGTGTTTATGAGCTTATTACAGCTAAAAAAGTAACGTTGACAATATTATCATTAATCGTTGATATTTCTTTTATTACATCTAATCATACTGGTGTCAACAGAGGGATATTAACAACTTGTATGAGAACTCAGCACATCTTAAGAAATCACATTTATGACTTTTTAGGAGGTTATTCAAAGTCTGTGAGATCTTTTGAACAATCTATCTTATTGTTGTTATGTTAAAACAGTAAATAGACAGGCCTTTTTGTATCATATCAGTCTTGACTTAAGCCAAGTTGTTAACTTATAAATATGATATCCATGCTACGTACAATATATTGAAATGTTTTGTTTTTTTGTATTTTTCTGTTTTTGTTTTTTTTGTTTTGTTTTTTTTTACTTCTTCTCACAAATAAACTGATGATACATGCATTATACAAGCAAACGTTTTTAATCCATAATTGTATTCAACTTCCAGTTCTGGCATTAGTGAAAACGTGCAGTTTAGGATAACATTTGCATCTAAAATACATGCAAATTGGAAGACAGCCTGGACAATTTTAAATTATTCCGGCGAACATGTTGTTTAAGGTTCAGTGAACTTGTCCCAGGGAGTACAATTAACCTAGCGAAATATCAAGATTCTTGTTGACGTGTATTGAATTTGCAAGCTCATGTTTCTGAGAAGTCTCGAAGCGGAACGCCCTGGCCATCTTACCATGTCCATGACACGAAAAAATACATAGTGTACATGGCAACAGAGCATATTACAATAATACACTCCATGGAGTTTTGAAGAACAGAAGCAGCTCTGTGATTAGTCAACCGGTACAGGCGGGCGTGTCCAGAAAGACTTTAAAAGAACAATTCACCCGGACTGACGTCACTTCTCACTGAGAGTCAGATCATCTTTGTACTTCATTTGCTGGGCAGCGGATTTGTGCAGGAAAATGGTTAGTTTTTATTTTTTATTTTTTTATTTTAACTATTTAGTTTATATTTGTGAACAAAATATCATTATTTGGGAATACTCTTTCTTAATTTAAACAGATCCTAAAGTTCAGACAATTTTGTAGGGTGTCGAACCCACGGGCTTTAAAGAACGGCATCAAATCGTCAGTCGCCTTTATCAGTGAGCCATAAGATACTAGTCAGCCTTCAAGATTATCCAAATTCGAACCTAACCTTGCCAAAAAAGGCCGCAATATTATTTCCTGTATCTGCTTTTGTTCAGTTTACTTTAAATACCCTGACATTTAAAATTTAGGGTGTTACTAGACAATTTAAGAAATATCTACAACCTTACAATTTGATAAATAAATATAACAGAGCTAGGCCTTTGCATATAAACTAACTTATAAGAGGTCCACTCGACACAGCGTCTGGTATATATGTCAAGCTGTGTTTTCTTTGATCGATATTAGACATTAGCTTTGTCCTTGCTGTCCTTGATTAAACTCGAATAAGTACCGCGAATACTGTATCGCAAATTACAGAACATACCTGAGTTCGTTTAGCCTATGTTTTCTATAAAAATTTAAACCGCCTCTATTGTTTTACATTGGCAACACGCTATGTCTTACATGTCTAAGATAGCGTATCCATTGCATGGTTATTCCTGTTGTCTCGTTGCTATAATATTAGTTGTGAAAGTCCCGCTCATGATTCCCAAATAGACTACTTATGTCACTGTTTCTTCTGTTTCTTCTGTTTAGTCTCAAAGTCATGTAGACAAGACGGCCGAGGCTGTTTTCCTCCAGTAAGTATTACTATGTTTAAATAGTTTGTATTTCTGTGTTCAGACATTTTACAAAAAACCATCAGATCCGCCATTATGTTGTCAAGTAATTGTTATTTTGCACCTGAACAATTTGATGTACGTAACGATGCTTTATATTCTATTATATTAACCTTCTATTGAAAAGTCAATAAACTTACTATATCTGGTTGATTAACACCTAAATATTTACCCGTAAGAGAAGGTTTTTTTAAAAGTTACATTCTTTCTCCAGACTCTTTGAGTGCGTCCGATTTCGCGAGAAGGGACGTTACCCACGATTGGATGACAGACAGAAGAACTTGATCCGATCCGCTTGGGCGGGTTACGTCCAGGGAGACCCCACTGAAACAGGAATTCAACTCTTCCTCAGGTAACATTTCGAGCCGCTAGTATTAGTCAACGGATTTATTGACAGTTCGACAAGTGTTTTACATCGCATCATAACAATATATGTGGCTTGTGGATTTTATATTTTTGTCATTGATAATAAAAAAACTGGGGTTTACGTCATTGAAACTAAGAGCCATTGGAAAAAAGATTGCCAAAAAATTTATACTTACAATATGTTCATTTTCATTTTTATTCATACATTTTTGTAGATTGTTTGAGTTGTACCCACGTACCAAGGACAAGTTTGACTTCGCTCGTGGAACCGCTGCAGGCCAGTTCCAGAACAACTCTCGCGTGATCTTCCACGTGACCAGAGTTATCAAGTACTTGGGAATGGTTGTGGAGAATTTGGACAACTTGGAAGATGTTGTTCCCATCTTGAAACAACTTGGTGGTCGTCATGGAACCCAAGGATACAACATTCCAGAGGAATATTTCCCAGTAAGTAGTCGTTGCTAATTTAGTTTTAATTATAACAATTACTACCCAAACGTATTGGTCTTGGTATTTCAAACGCAACCAAACATTTGAAGCATACAAAGATTAAGCAATAATTGGCTGCAACAATATATCTTTATCAGAATGGATTTATTATCGTCAAGATGTACCTGTTATAAAATGATTGCAACTGTTTGGGGAGAGTTTTTTTTTCTCTTGTTCTTTCCGAACATGGAGGTCACACACTAATAATTCGAAAGTTTGTTTATTGAACAACGATTTGCGTAGCATCGAGCTGATTTCCATATGTTATTGGATTGATTCACAGTTATACAAATTAAAATACTTTAACTGCGACACAGGCGTGACATAAACGAATAGGACATTTAAGAAGTAGTGGAAAATAACGATTTTTTGTTATTCTTTTTCTACAGTATTTGGGACGTGCTATGGTGGACAAGATGTCCGCAAATGTCAACACCTTTAAACGTAGTCACGAGGATGCTTGGAATGAGTTGTATGGCTGGGTTACCGACCAAATCACCGCCGGACAAAAGGAATACTCCGCCAACCAATAATTTACTGTCTTAATAAAAATACAATCATGTAAAGAGATATGTAAAGACCGGAAACGTTAAAAGGACTGAATTCTATGATAAGTAAAAAGTACACCGATCCCGCTGCCCCTGTTGTAAATATGTAACATAAGAAATGAACTAAATATTATATTTTTTTGTCTAAGATAAGTTTTCTCTAAATTCAACAGAAAATATTAACATTGTTAAAATGTCTGTTTGAAGTTTTGAAAGTTTGTTAAAAGTGTATTTTTGTCCATCCGCTGTCAATTAAATGGTGTTATATAAGTAAAGCTAGTTGTCATCGTTTTGTTTTCATTGTTTGTTTATCTCTTTATGACGGTCGGTCGATCAGGGCCTTCCTGTTGTCATGATAATCTCGGTGAGGTCTTTGTATTGAATCTTATAGTTGTCCTTTATAGCTATTATCTGTTGGATGATTTCCTTCATCAATTAGGCTGGGGTTATACACCAAACAAACAACCCTCGATATGTCTTCATAAAGCTATTATCTGTTGGATGATTTCCTTCATCAATTAGGCTGGGTTATACACCAAACAAACAACCCTCGATATGTTTTCATGTCCTCTTATTTCCTAGATGCAGGAAATAGGGGAAGTATTTACCTGATGAATAGGAAATAGGGAAATTATTTATCTGACGAACAGGAAATAGAGGAATTATTTATCTGACGAACAGGAAAAGGGAAATTATTTATCTGACGAACAGGAAATAGGGGAATTATTTATCTGACGAACAGGAAATAGGGGAATTATTAATCTGACGAACAGGAAATAGGGGAATTATTTATCTGACGAACTGTTAAAGATCTTGCTCGATTTTGATTCATTCACTTGGGTAAAATGCACTAAATACAACATTTGTTCACTTCCTTCACATTAGGTTAATTCATTTTTAAACCACTATGAGGATTGGTAAACAAAGAATACTCGAAAAAAATAACACTATTCACTTTATACGCTGCATCTAAAGGTTTGACTTACAATTTTCCAAAACGGTCAACACAATTACAACACTTGTCCCTATATGCCGCCCTTCCACTTTTGATCAGTGCATTGTAGCAACCACTTATGTAATAAAAATCCACTTATGTAATAACTTTTTTACATAAAAATTTGTCATCAAAAATCAACTATATACATCTTCAGAACTGTAAATCCATTAAAATAACCAAGTTTAAAGAAAAATTTTCGAAAATTTTTTTGCCTTTCGTACTTAAGAAGCACTAATGTAATAATCTTTAAAATTTGATTGGAAAATCCTAAATCTTTTATATAAAGTTGGTTATTTGTCAAGGATTCATTGTTATGAAGACGTATATAGATGGTTTTTGATGAAAAAATGAGCTGCAAAAAAGGTTATTACGTTAGTGGTTTGAAATATATGTGTCGACTTGCACCACTGATGTAATAATCTTCAAAATTTGATTGAAAAATCCTAAATCTTTTGTAAAAGGCTGGTTATTTGTCATGGATTCACTGTTCTGAAGACGTATTTAGATCATTTTTGATGAAAAAAGCGATTTAAAAAAAAAATCAAAAGATTTTGAAATTTTTTTTTTTTTATTTTTCTTTAACGTTGGTTATTTTTAATGGATTTACGGTTCTGAAGACGTATTTAGATGATTTTTAATGGAAAAATGATATGTTTTTGAACATATATATTGTTTGCTAGTGCATGCTTTGGGGGTGTTAACGGTATCGTACATCCAACTGACACAAAAATTATACAATAACCCAATTATATCGATATGGTGAGGGCATGGTTTTTATGACGAATCCAAGCTTCCTTGAGGCCACTTGCACAGTTTTAGGACTACCGCAGCTCATAGGGGATATGAATTTCTTCTCTTTTTTGTATTTTGTATGAGTATTACTTTTTTTAAATTTCAACCCGACTCAGATCCATTGCTACCTGTCCCGAAATGAATTACCACCCGGACAGAAATTAATAATATAATAATAATATCTTTATTTCAGACACAATGGTCAATAGTATGATACAAAAATATCTAGTAAAATATAAATATACATATTATTCTGATGTCATCATGTAAAAAGTCGCTTATCTTCCACCCAGCTCGAAATTAATGTCCACCCACTCCTAAATTATTCATACACTGACCAATTAAACCCCAATCAAACCTCGACCACGGCTATAGGGTCTGGTAACATTGTACGTTTTATTTTGCAAAACGAAAATGGCCCGGTTGTCGTAAAGTTGCTTTTCTGATAAGTTAGGTTAAAACAAATATTTCAAAAATTAAATCGAACCCCAAACCTATCAATTTATTTACAAATAAATTACATTAGGTTTTATTTGTTG
>JARFOD010108988.1:0-15641 GCA_031763545.1 Mopalia muscosa
CATCGTGTTAGTTACATGAGGAATGTACATCTGGTATATGTTTGTGACATCGTGTTAGTTACATGAGGAATGTACATTTAGTATATGTTTGTGACATCGTGTTAGTTACATGAGGAATGTACATTTAGTATATGTTTGTGACATCGTGTCAGTTGCATGAGGCATGTAGGTCTACATGTAGTATATGTTTGTGATATCGTGTTAGTTACTTGAGGCATGTATTATAATATGTTCGTCACATCGTGTTAATTAAATTGGGCATGTATCGTGTTAATTACAAGAGGCATGTATTGTATGGTTATACCCTCCTGTTAATTACATGAAGTATTCATTATATGTTTGTGACAAACTGTTAATTACATGATGCATGCATTATATGTCTGTGACGTTGTGTTAGCTGTATGATGTATGTATTATATGCTTGTGACATCGTGTTAGTTGTATGATGTATGTATTATATGCTTGTGACATTGTGTTAATTGAATGAGGCATGTATTATAAACTTTCCCAAAACAGAAAAGCAACATAATTTTTTTTATCCAAATAATAGTTTCTAACATAATTTTAAATACAGAAATTAGCATCACATTACATTGAAATGAAGCACACTGGTTGTTGAGATTTTGAAGTTCATGAAAATGTCAGAATTATCACATTAAAGTCCATACCGCTTAGATGACGTCAATGCAAAGCCAATATCTGTTGTACCCACCATTATCCTGTAACACAGCACGGACCCGGCATACACATGATCAATCGACGAATCCGGTTTTGTGGAATTCTCCTACATTCTTGCTCAAGAGCCTGCTGCAGTTCTTGCAGATTTTGCGCGCTGGATATCGACTGCGCACGCGTCTATCCAAATCGTCTCACAAACTGTTCTACTGGGTTCAACTCTGGTGATTTGGACGGCCAGGGCAACACTGTTACGTTCTGGTAATTTGGAAACTCAACAGTAGCACAAGCTGTGTGCCGCCGAGCGTTGTCGTGCTGAACAACTTCTCTACCGACGTCCATTCTGGACAGCATGTGTGGTGTCAAAACCTCATATCTGTATCGAGCGTCGTTAAGGTTGCCAGGGATGTGCACCAGTTGAGTTTTTCGGGCGCAGAATATGGCACACCACATCATCACACTTCATCCGCCGAAATTGTCGACCTAAAGGACGCCGTGCCTTGTGAACCTGTCATTTCGGTGTCTGCAGACATGTGTACGACCATGTCTCCTTTGCAGGTTGAATATGGATTCATCACTAAACTAATAAAGTCTAGCGACTGTGATTCACCGGTCAGGAGACGACCAATGACAACGTTCCAGGTAGCTGCGTCTAGTCATGGCAGATCGTAGCAGGTTGGAGAAACAATTTAACAACGGGCGCAGGATATGGCACACCACATCGCAGGCATGATTCGCACGTGCAATGCCCTAAGTTTTTTCCTATGCCTTCTTCGTGCAGCATTACAAAGACTTACCCAAAAGTCACGTGTGATCAACAGCCACTATAAGGTGCTTAAATTTACATTATAACATGGTCATGTTGTCATGTCTCAATCAGGTAAATTGTTGGAAGAATTCATATTTAAATTTTGTTTGTTATGTTGCGTTTCTTTTTCGGGAGAGTATATGTTGGTCACATCCTGTTAATTACAAGATGCGTGTATTATATGTTTGCGACATACTAATAGGCCTAATTACATGATGCGTGTATTATATGTTTGCGACATCTTGTTAATTACCTCAAGTATGCATTATATTACATAACGTAGTCATTAACTGATTGTGCATGTTCGTTTTAATACACGAAAAACAAATTTGTGTGGGTACTCAGTGGTTTGTGTTTTCTGGATAGTTCAATGATTGATTATGCCAGCCAAAAGATTTACAAGAATCATAATTTGGTCCAAGGGGATAATAGTAGTTGCCAGGAGAAGGTATTATTCGGATTACATACGTCCGCTCGTGTCCTCTCTCATCGGCAGATAGCCCAAATGAATAGTGCTTGGAATTTGGGGGGCTTTACAGCTAAACCCTTGTTAATGTTAGCAGTAAATGCCCACCATCATTTTCTAATTTACAGGCCTTGTGACAGATAAGCTACACATTAAGCACACGAGCACGATTAACAAACATTTGTAGAGGAGTTTGTTTTGATCATAACTTTAATTGCGGCCACACATCGACAATCTCATGGCTTTGTTGTCTCCTAAGTTTGCCACATTATCCATTCGTTCTTGAAGCTTGTGTTGATTCCATATTGATGGAATATTGTTACCTTTCTAGAGTAGTGTAGTAGACAAATCCCAGCTTATCATTGAAAAACATACTGTGAAGAATGAGGTGTTAGAAGAGAGAATGTTAATCATTTTGATGGCTTAGATTGATGGAGCAATATCCGGCTTTCCCTGAGGTCTAGACCAATAGCACCATTCAACTTCTATCCCATTATTAGATCACGGTAAATGTGTACACAATGCGCTTTCCGATGATGAAATCAGACACAACCGTCAGTAATGAGAAGAGGGAAGCCCTTAATCAACAAACATTTATTAACATGTATAATTTGAGTCTTTTAAATGGAATTGATTTGAGCTAGGACTACTCGTAAAAATGTTTAATTCATTAGATGTAATTAATTATCAGAGGAATTAGCCAGATATCGTCGGCCTGGCCTATTTCACAATCAACATCTTATTTGATGTTATGCTCATATCTGATTAATACCTCAATAAGGCTTCGTTGAAAACATTTCTTGTTGCTTGGACTATCCGATTTGGCCCCTCTGGTCAGAGAGGGTTTGTAATGAATATAACTTTCTAAACACCCAGGTAAATGGGACAATATGCTACACTGAACCAAGCCGATTCCCTGTTATTAATTATAGACAGAGTCTGGATAAAACGGGAAAAGAAATCTGTTTGGTAATCTTAAGAAAACAGCCGGATTTTAGGATGAAAAAGAATATCGCGAGTTGACAGCAACGATTTCTCAAGTAAACCGTTTGTGAAAAAACATTGTATCGTCAGTAAGGCGCAACTGTTAGTCAAATGTTCATATGTCAGCAGGTTGTCTATTATCGCTCTAAGATCTCGATTTTTCTGGCATAAGCTGTAATTGCAAAGCATTGGATTCCAATCATTGTCAATCACTTCTATTTTAAAACGACAGTTATATATCGATTAGACTGGATTATTGGCACGTTGACTGTCAGTTCTATAAAGGAGTTCCCAGGAGTTAAGTTGGGGTTTTCAGGTAACAATTTCCGCTGCCCTTCATAGTCAATCCACTTTAATTCCTCCCTGCTGATTCTCGTGTCAAGACGCCATCTGATATCCAGCCATATCGGTGGAATTTGAGCTTCGAATATTCTATAGAGCCCAATACACAAACGGTGTTCGCTGCATGGTTAATACTAACACCAATTTCTGTTTCGAAATACTTTTGTTAAAGGTGGTTTTAGTTTAGGAATAGTTAGTTGATGTGTTACATTATACTGTCTTCAAGTTCAATGGTTTGAAAAGCTTTCTGGTGAATGTAGGGTGCACTTCCGCTATCGCATCAAATGGTAAATTACTCAGGCAGTCGGTCTGATTGAGTTATTGTTAGTTGAAACGATTCCAAAAGTACACTTCATTTACTCTTATTTGTGACTATTTGTTCTTAAGTGATTATAAACGCGATAATTGGGTTGATGGGGATGTATATAACTACAAATGAATTGTCCTTGTCTGATTATTATTTTATGGGCAGCAAGAATTTAAAACGGCACCGGGACGGATCACAAATAACTGTTTATTGTTTTGTGAATACATTATTATTCAGAATGTATCATCAAGATAAAATGTGTATTTTGTAAAACAAAACCGAAACTGTCTACGTCTGTCCTGTAGCTACGCTACATGTCAATACAAGTCTGGATATTTTATTTTGTAAATATGTTTTCGAAATATGTCTTGGTTTAGCATTCTGTGTTCAGATGAACAACAACATACTATTTGCTTTGTTCAACATCCTGCTTTTCGTGCTAACCTTGATCAATCTGTGTGAGCGTATCACGTGCTCTGTTATAATTAGCGTGTTTTGTCTCCTTATAGGTGTTACAACTGTTCTGAGTACTGCCACCATTGGTATAACAGTAAGAGTCGGTCTTCCCCAAGTATCCTACGCTACAGCCCTTGATATATTTTCAATCATGTGTTTCTTCTACGTCTTTGCCTCACTTGTGCAATATTCGGGGGTGCACTTCTACACTAAATTGCCATTTAAGGAAGCTAAAAAAGACGAAAACCACGAAGAGGTGTGTACTTCCATTACAACTATCTGAATTAGGTCGTTTTATTATGTTGTTATATTTTCATTTGATTGTATCTGTCGATGTGCGAGTGTGGGTCAATGTCATATGAATATTTCTAGTGGAATGGGGTAGTGAATTTTTCATAGGCTTCACCGATTATATTAGGCTAATATCTGCTAGCAGTGCACACGTCTGACTGCTGCTTTATTCATGGTAAATGTTTAAGGCCTACAAGCTACCATCAAATATGAACACAAAGAGCAATTCGCTCCTGGTCAAAACGTCACTACCAATTATCTCAATCAAATTAGATTGTTAGCGTCACAATCTTGCTTCTAACGTCAGTAATAAGATTACATACAGAGCGAATTACTCTATTCACCGGCAGAATCTCACGCAATATAGTCCACTGTGTACTTGTACTGAATCTGATCACAGTTAACTGAGAAATGATTGAGACAGGAACATCTCCCAGATATCTACACTGCATCCGGCCCGACATCCCATCTAGTTTTACATGTACCTATATCTATCCATCGTCCCACCCGACGCCCCATCTAGTTATACTTATATCTACCCTGCGCCCCGCCCGACATTCCATCTAGTTATGCCTATATCTAACCTGTACCCTGACCGACATCCCATCTAGTTATACTTATATCTACCCTGCGTCCCGCCCGGTATTCCGTCTAGTTATACCTATATCTACACTGTACCCTGACCGACATCCCATCTAGTAATACCTATATCTACTCTGTACCCTGACCGACATCCCATCTAGTAATACCTATATCTACCCTGCATCCTGCCCGACATCCCATCTAGTAATACCTATATCTACCCTGCATCCTGCCCGACATCCCATCTAGTAATGCCTATATCTACTCTGTACCATGACCGACATCCCATCTAGTAATACTCATATCTACTCTGTACCCTGACCGACATCCCATCTAGTAATACCTATATCTACTCTGTACCCTGACCGACATTCCATCTAGTAATACTCATATCTACCCTGTGTCCGGCCAGATATCCCATTTAGTAATACCTATATCTACCCTGCATCCGGCCCGATATCCCATTTAGTTTGACCTACATCTACCCTGCGTCCGGCCCGATATCCCATTTAGTTTTACATACATATACTCTGCATCCTGCCCCACATCCCATTTATTTTTACCTGCATCTTCTCAGCATCCCGCCCGACATCCCATTTAGTTTTACCTATATCTAATCTACACCCAGCAGGAAATAACCTGTTCATTTCTTTTGGAACTGGCTCACTCTGGGATTCATCCACCATTGGAAAGTGACCTGTCTAATAGAGGTTTAAATTGTTGTTTGAATCATTTTGACTAATATACGATCTTTAAAAAAATATGTTTTGTTTATATTTAATGCAAAAACCACGATACACTTTATACATCGATATGAGACAACCCAAACGTTGCTAAAGAGACAAAAAATATATATTACTATTATAACAAAACGTTACGCTATTGATTGTCTTTAATTTGTTATTGCAGGAAACAGCCTTGGTTCTTAGTGTGAAAAACAATGACCAATATGGAAGGGAGAATGATATGCTCATTTCTGATGGATCGGGTAGACGAGCCACAACAATTGTGGACGTAGAAAATCAAAAATTTCACGAGAACTGCTGGACATCAGTTTGGTACTGTCTCAGTGGCAATAATATACACCGGCTACAGAGGTTTCAGACCGATCCATTCGGTGGCACTAGCGTCAGTCAAATAGACAAATTAAGCAGAGTGTTGTTTCCTTTGTCGTTTTCCCTTCTAAATCTCATATACTGGATAGTTTATTTGAGAGAATCATAGCCAACTGCGAGACATCGTGCTAGACTTCCACAGACAGCTTTTGGAATCATCCACGTGTATGTGATTGTATATAATATGGTGTCAAAATTGTTGTAAATATAAGTCAATAGATACAATCCGCCATCGTTATAAAACTTCTACTACAATTGTGTTTATCGCCAGAACCTTTGAAATATGATATTTCTGTTGACGGTTGTTATGTAAAGAACTATCATGTATATATATGTTTACTATACTCGTGTTCTTTAATGAACGGTCTTCATGGTAGAAGATTGTTAACTGGTTAAATATAGAACCGAGGAAATGAAAAGAAACGAACAAATATATAAACCCTAAACAAATCCTGACAACATATATCTGAAATATAGACGAATCTGGCTGGAAACACTAACCAACCAATACTTCGGCTCAAACAGTTCTTCTGGCATCAGTCATTATGTATATTTGGAATACAATTGTTTAACAATGCGACAGGACAACTTAATTTCACAAGTTCTATTTTATTTCCGCTTATCTGTTAAGATTGTGGTTTCATTTTGTATACGGAAAGCTCACTTGACAATATCATTGACTTGACCATGTATCCTATGTTATTAGTTTAAACATGTGATGTTAGGCTGGCAAAGATTGCATTGCAGCTCACTCGTGTGATTTGTATGCATGGTGAAGTAAGTTTGATCACTTGTGTGACTTGGATGAATATTGATGTATGTTGCATCACTCGTGTAACTTGGTTTCATGGTGAAGTAAGTGTTATCCCTGGTGTGATTTGGATGCATAGTGAAGTTAGTTTGATCACTCGTGAGACTTTGATCCATGGTGAAGTAAGTTTGATCACTTGTGTGGCTTGGATGCATATTGATGTATGTTGCATCACTCGTGTGACTTGGTTTCATGGTGAAGTAAGTGTTATCCCTGGTGTGATTTGGATGCATGGTGAAGTACGTTTGATCACTCGTGAGACTTTGATCCATCGTGAAGTAAGTTTGATCACTTGTGTGGCTTGGATGCATATTGATGTATGTTGCATCACTCATGTGACTTGGTTTCATGGTGAAGTAAGTCTTATCCCTGGTGTGACTTTGATCCATGGTGAAGTAAGTTTGATCACTTGTGTGAGTTGTATGTATGGTGAAGTAAGAATGATCCCTCGTGTGACTTGGATGCATGATGAAGTAGATAACTTGTGTGACTTCGATGCATGGTAAAGTAAGTTTGATCACTCCTATGACTTGAATGCATGGTGAAGTAAGGTTTCTCACACTCGTGTGACTTGGTTTTATGGTAAAGTAAATTTAATCACTCGTGTGACTTGGCTGCATGGTGAAGTAAAGTTGCTCACACTCGTGTGACTTGGTTTCATGGTGAAGTAACTTTGATCACTCATGTGACTTGGATGCATGGTGAAGAAAGGCTGCTCTCTCGTATGTTTTGGTTTCATGGTGCAGTAAGTTTGATCACACGTGTGACTTGGATGCATGGTGAAGAAAGGTTGCTCACTTGTATGCCTTGGTTCCATGGTGCAGTAAGTTTGATCACTCGTGTGACTTGGATGCATGGTGAAGAAAGGTTGCTCACTTGTATGCCTTGGTTCCATGGTGAAGTAAGTTTGATAAATCGTGTGACTTGGATGCATGGTGAAGTAAGGTTGGTCACTCGTATGCCTTGGTTCCATGGTGCAGTAAGTTTGATCACTCGTGTGACTTGATTTCATGGTTCAGTGAGTTTGATCTCTCGTGTGACTCGGATGCATGGTGAAGAAAGGTTGCTCACTGGTATGCCTTGGTTTCATGGTGCAGTAAGTTTGATCTCTCGTGTGACTCGGATGCATGGTGAAGTAAGGTTGGTCACTCATATGACTTGGTGAAGTAAGTTTGGTCACTCGTATGACTTGGTTTCATGGTTCAGTGAGTTTGATCTCTCGTGTGACTCGGATGCATGGTGAAGTAAGGTTGCTCACTCGTATGACTTGGTTTCATGGTTCAGTGAGTTTGATCTCTCGTGTGACTTGGATGCAAAAAGGTTGCTCACTCATATGACTTGATCTCAGGATAAAGTAAGTTTGATCACTCGTATGACTTGGATGAATGGTGAAATAAACTGTTTAAGTCAGGTATTGTGAATGTATGTATGCTTTTGGTTATCGGCTAATTATATCTAGAAATCATTTTGTTACAGTTGGTTCAGACAGAATTACTTAGGTCATGTCATCAGTCGCGTTTTATACTACAGTTGGTTATGTAGTATCTATGACCACGATCGTGTAATCGGTGAACTGTACAATAACTTTGTTGGAAACTGGTTAGTTCAGTTTGTATTAAGTTTGAACTTGACACGGTTAATAAAGCATTTTGATTAAATGTTTCAAAGCGGCCATCACCCATAACAAGCGAACATCAAGTTAATTACGGGTTGCAAGAAAATTAATGTATAATGGCGATGTTTGGTGAGCGTATATGTTGATGTACTGTTCAGAAAGAGAATATGCTAGGTTAAAAGCTATGCGTTTCGGCTTACCTGAAATATTATTTGTTGATTTATTGATTGATTGATTGATTGATTGATTGATTGATTGATTGATGCCTCAGTGTTTTTTACCTATTTTTATAGACATAGCGATAAGTAGATATGTGTAATATATATATAAAGACCTTACATTGGTGATTTATTATATTAGTAAAGATATATCAAGTTCCTTATATTGGTGATTTATTATATTAGTAAAGATATGATGGTCACAGGTGTGTATAATCAAATTATTTTTGTAAACCTAGCTCAGTTATTGTGAGCATATAACACAATTGTCTCATTTGGGCTGTGTATTGTATGGAATTGTCGTTATTGTTTGATCATCTTGTATTTAAATAGCTTTGTCCTGTCATTAGTGTCTATAGTACTTGTGGTTCTGTGACTGGTCGCCTTCTAAGCAATGCTCGTTTGGTAATATAAATTTGTGGACATTTTTCTCCTGTCCTTAAGCAAAACAATAGTTGGTGCACACGTATACGTGCAAAATCGTTTCGCACAAGCCCCGCCAATGAGAAATGTTATTTTATTAAAGATAAATCTGCAGTACGTAGTGTTTATTGATTTATCATAAAGGTTTTCTATAATAGCTTGATTATTTCTTAGCTACATTCATATGTCTTTATATTTCCATGAATTAGTATGTGCTTTGATTTGAAAATTCGTCTTCGCGTCAGATAACAAAGAACGTGATGAAGCTTTAATCCAGTACATTCCCAGGAGAGCGCCTTCTCGTGAATGGTTGGCGTATGGATGGACGGTTGCGGTGGTTAGAGACTACCAGTTTTTACCTATCTCAGAAAAGGTCAACTCAGCAGCCAATTCGAAGTCATTCCGATGGAAAGCAGACTTATTAAATCCCACAGCTCTTGCCTTTTAGATATAACCGATTATTTATCAGTCCAAACTCCACATCATACAATAAGAGTTTGGGGAAAGGGAGGCTAATAGCCACCTTTCATTTTATTGTGCTACTTGCGATCTTACTAGTAATAGCGGATACACAACGAACAAACCCTTTAGAATAAGATGTCGTTGGAAAGAGAAAATTAAGTAAACATTGTTGTAGTCGGGTCCGCATAAAACTTTATGATAGATGTGTCTGTATTGGTCTGGGTTGAATAGAAGTTTTTTCTAGGTCACGCCATTACACACGCCATTCTTTATCTGTATGATTACTTCTCCCTTTACATGGAAACTATATGAGTGTTTATTGGGGCAGCTGCTTCAGCGTCCGACAAACTCGGAAAGCATCCATTTTCCTCACTGAGATCTTATCACTTTTACTGATGAGCACGCAGATAGATGTTCCTAATGTGTACATAATTTTCTTCATACGATCTGCAATGTTCAACTTTGCAAAGCCCCGATTCAACGCGAAAATATTTACTAAACTGCCTTGAGTTAAATAACAGGCTAGTTAAGGGGGAAAAGTACTTGAGTCGTTATCTTAGCTCAAGTGTTGATGTAATTGTTAAACAAAACCCATACACGAATTTGAGCACCCGCGGGCACGCGGATAGATTAGATCATTGTAATTGCCTAATTGGTGTATGGTTAATTTATTGATGAGAAGACGGCATCTCTAGATAATGATTGTATAATCATAGAGAAGAAAAACTGCTGCGATATAACTGATATTTTCTATGTTCTCAACACTGATGTTATTGACTATATAATTGGTTGATTGCGTAAATGGCTGGTACATGACTATAACAATTTCTGACAACGTTGCCAAATTCCATTGACATCGAAATATGACCTTGCCCGTAAACAGTTTAGGCGCGAATAACCTCGTGGGAATGCATGTGTCAACGAAATCAAACAACCAGCAAACCTATACACTTTATAACAAGCCCCTGATTATATAGTCGATAAAGAAAGCAGAAATTGGGCACTCAAATGTGGCTACATTTGTAATAAAATGTTAATTGTTTATATATTTGCGTTTTAACTAATTTCGATACTTGATATAATCGATACTGCTCCTTGTTCTTAGAAAGTCACTGTTTGCAAATGCCGTGTGTTTAATATGTAGTTGGCTATGTTGTTAAGGTGGTTAGCGTGTCAGGTTATACTGACCGGTTTTGGATATCAAATAGACTCCTACTGTCCACCGGAGGTATAAGTGTGCGTCACACCCTGACTGGCAATCGGGGCGGCGAGTTTTAGGATGTTCCTCAGGTAATTAAAGCGGAGAGAGAAGTGAGCAATACGTTGTCATAGAAGTGAAATTCACCTGAGCAAGAGTTAAAACAGACCATCAATTTGTGTAAGCACTACACTACGGGACCAGCTATGTTAATAACAAACTGCTGGTCTAAACGTGCTAAATTTAATACCACCGTCGATACGTCACCACCGCGAGCTTCAATGACCATTTGACTAGTGTTACTCCATAACTGGTTATGTTACTGAAAAGTAGCATTTAAATATGAAACACTCGAAAACTATCAATATTTCGCTCCTCAATTTTGATTCGTCCAAGGCGTTTTACTGTACAACTCTTTAAATGAATGTTTGGCGCATGTTTGGTATATCCTTAATGTCGTAGCGGTCTAAGATAAATATACCCACCTACACAATAAAGTACAAATGAATACATTCTGTACCAAATGAGGCCCTCCCATAAGCATAGTAAAATAATTGGAAATACTTTTCACAGGATGAGGCAGCATTTGTTGAAACGATTGTCTATAACCATGTATTAATAGCTCAGTTCGTCGCCATATTAAGTAATAACCTACCACAAACAAGACATCTTTGGACATTAATGAGTGAGAATTAAATTTACAACATCATTGTAAACACAAAGCGAAAAAAGCAGTTAGAGCGTGGCCATACAATAATTAGTCATGCAAAATCCACTATAGTAGTTAAACATAAATTATAGGAGATATAGCGATTGTCTGAACATGATACGCTATAATGCAATCATTTGCAAAGAAAACATTGAATTATTTAAGTAAAGAATAAATTCCTATAAATTTATTTTCAATATGCTGCACTCATCCTTCCATCGACAAGGGAATATGCTGTATAACAGTGGTTAAAGCTGATGATATTGTCCTAATGAATCTTGATTTTGAGGTAAGTGTAGTAAGCAGGAGACAACACCTGTCGCTTTTTCTGTGAGCCTTGTTTGGATCCTGGTACCACGGCCGCAGATGTGTAAGTTGATTTACACGGACTGCATTCAATTAAAGCATCGATCACTTTCTTCATCATTCGTTAAGCGTAGGTGAAGACCATCTATGATTCACGAATAGCGTGGTGGGGGTGTTAGGAAAGGTGTCATGCAATTTCAATGAATCTAGGCAGTGTATTGGCATTCGGGAATATCTCTGATTGACAATGAGACAGAGAATCCCAGCTGTGATAAGTGTTATTTCGTGTATCCTTCCCTAATTCTCACCTCATTTGTTAATCTTATCAATGTCATATTGTTCCTGGAAAAATATCAACATGTAGATATGTATTCTTAATTTTTTTCTACATTGTGTCAATTCCTTAATTCTACATATAATAACCTCATGTACTCTACAAATTATAGAACTTTGCTATGCAAGAAACATGTCAAAGTTAGTGAAAAACAAAATCAGTCCGTGTCCGTCTCAAGTAGGGAGTGGTAAATTTACTAAAGTTGACACTGTGGATGGTCAAAATTATGTTTATTTTATTTATACTGGTGATCCGCGAACACCCGATACACTCGTTAACTCCGTCACAAAGGTGAATATGACGTCACAAAATTGTCAAACATAAACAGCATAAGATTCACAAAGTTAAATTAGTTTTGAAATAGTTAAAATAAAGACCAGCATTATGTCGGCTTAATATCAGTTGATATAGATTCGGTCGAGCTTAACAGCCATTATGTAACGAACTAAACTGCAGAGAGCTCGGATGAAGAGAAATCACAAGTTTGCCCGAAGAGCTTCAAAGAGTTATCGAACCTTCCCTGGCGATTCTATTGTTTACGTGTGTACCAAAGAAGATGATCCGACTACATGTAAACCTCCCCCCTTCAATGTGCAGCAAACTGTTTATCTGCTTATATATTCATACAGAGCAAAATACTTCGAACAGCCTATAATGCTTATGTAGCATTATTGATCTTGCAAATCTATACAATAATTGTATAGATTTACATGATAAAATATGCTGCAAAACCAATATAGACTGTTTAATAACTTGTCAGTATACATAGATATCAATATCTCCTCTCCAGCATTATTGATACATTTATTAGTAAAAGTCCTAATTGTGGAGACAAGATCAAAACAATAAATTTCAATCATCTTTCCATTTTACTTTAATATTTTGTAAGGCGACATTTGGAATATTGGTATAGAAGCGTCAGGTTTGATCAAAGACAAGAAGCCCTCTTTGGCTCAAGCTAATAATATACACGAGCAAAGGGATGCCTGAAGACAAATGTATTTGAGATCGTGACCCAGACGGACAGAAAACTGTTGTTGTCGACGTCAATAGGTATAATACACTCAGGTAGTCTCTCCTGATATTCTGCCACAATGACTAACAAATCCTCTTATCCATTCTTCGATTGCGGCAAAGTAAGTAATTGTTTTTTTAAAACAGGTGCCTGTGTGATACAACAAACAATCATATAACATATTATATAGAGGAGTACCCTGTAATGGCGGCCTGCAGCATTTGCATTATAACATGTGGGTAAAATTTTGGCTCATATGACTAATTTGTTTGTGGTCATTGAGATATCAAAACAGTAACGAGTCATCACTAATGATTCCTTTATAATTTGTTTATACCTGTTCACTTCTTAATTGTACACATGTTTAAATAATTTATTATTTTATCATTGTTATTATTTATCAATGTAAACATTTAGAAGCAGACCGGAATCATCAACTAGCTAATAGACTTAGTGACTGAAGTCTGTAATCTATTGCTTTACATGTCTACCCTATGGTTTTAGATCATCACTGCCTTTTAAATGACACAATTTCATTTGTTTGTTAATAATTGTTATGTATTGTTATCTCTCCTGTAATTATTCATTAAAACGCAATGCTTAATGTTCATGACTATTGTGGAAAAATAAATCTACTTTTTCAAGATCGAGCTGCAAAAGTTACAAGAGCATCGACAACAGCTTTGCTTAGAATCGCATCGATTCTGGATTGGATTTGTGGCACTACCTGTCTCTTTTTACATCTTTCGAAACGGGCCGGGGACTACTCGGACAAAACAGACCAAACACCTCGCCTATAGAGCAGTTTTAACTAGGGTCACAAAATATAAGAAGTATATGTGTACCGTTATGTCGCACACGATAGATAAAGTTTCGTTTATTGCTATTTATGTAATTGGTCAGATTGATTACAGATATTTCCGGTTTAAATGGCTGCATGTACATTGTATACTACTACACATGTTGGAGTAGGTTATTAAACTAAGGCGCGGCTAACACGACAAACACGTCAAAGGAAATATGGTTTTGACGACAAGTGGACTACGGTTAAACATTTAATAATAAAATGACTTGTAAGATTTGGTATTCAGTGAGGAAACAATCAATTTCACCTGTTTAGGAATGAAATTTAACCTTTTGCAAAATGTTCAGAATATAGTACTTTTCGGACATTATAAAGAAGGTCAACTTGTTAGCCAGACTCGCTAGTATGACAGCTACATTTTATCGAATTTTGTAACTTTGTCTTTTAATTCCGAAATGATTATCGATCGACACAGCGTCTTCGCATTTGGTTAAAACCGGAAGCAGTCCTGCCTCAATGCCTAACGTACATCCCGCTTGGTCATAAACCGGGGCCATTTTGAGTAGTGATATTCGCTTTTTACGGCGTAGGTTGTGCGGTCGCAGCCAGACAAATTACAGGTGTATCAATACACCAAGACTATGTAAACTAGTTCAATTCCCCTTTAAAGATACTAAAACATGTCGTTATTCTATTAAGGTTGAGCCACAATACACATTTTAAAATTTTTAAGAAGCTGGATTTTTCGTAACTGTGCCTCAAAGTTAAGCGTCGTCTCGCTACTGACTGTTAAGATACTAATGGCTCGAGTTTATCCGGCCATATTTTCCAGTCTGTGTTGGTACTCTAGGTGGTACTTGATTGTTACAAAACGCAGCGTTTTCTTTCTCGCGCCAAACTTTTGGTTTCAGCTAGAGAATTGAAAGCCGTATTTTGATTTTGTCAATCCTGTAACTGCTGCAATAGTCTGAGCATACGCTACAGAACTAGAAGTTCAATTGAGAAACGTTGTTACGGTGGCGGGACACTAGTGCCGGACGGTGAGTGGCCACAGTGTGGGTATACATTGATCGGGGCTACATATTAAGTCTGCAATGTCTGGCCTTGTTTATACTACAGCTCTGTTTATAACAAAAGTACATACTGACGCGCACACATAAAACAAAGCCTAATACACATAGATCGCAACATTGCCCCCCACAATAGTATAGAAGTACATAATATCCTAAGCACTGCGTCAACATCTTACAATATATAAACTTAAACACAGCGCCCACACCATGGCATAGAAACACCTTAACACTGTTAACAATGTTACCATCACATCATACAACCACCTTAACACTGTTACCATCACACCATATAACCACCTTAACACTGTTACAATCACACCATATAACCACCTTAATACTGCGCCCACATCACACCATATAATCATCGTAACACTGCGTCCACATCACACCATATAACCAGCTTAACACTCCGTCCACATCCCAGCATATAACCACAACACTGCGTCCACAATACACAATAAAACCACCTTAACGCTGCGTCCACATCACACTATATAACCACCTTAACACTGCGTCCACATCACACCATATAACCAACTGAACACTGCGTCCACATCACACCACATAACCACCTTAACACTGCGTCCACATCACACCATATAACCGGCTTAACACTGCATCCACATCACAACATATAACCACTGGC
>JARFOD010108999.1:0-15640 GCA_031763545.1 Mopalia muscosa
GAAAACTTCACAAGCTGATATTCTGTACTCAGTCTCTCGTAACTTACCCCCAGAAAACTTCACAAGCTGATATTCTGTACTCAGTCTCTCGTAACTTACCCCCAGAAAACTTCACAAGCTGATATTCTGCACTCAGTCTCTCGTAACTTACCCCCAGAAACTTCACAAGCTCACGATCTTTAAAGAATGAGAAGATCAAATAGACTGTGACTCAGCTGGGTTCATGATTACATGCTAAACTGGAAAGAATTGATAGTATTCAATACGCAGCCTTAAAGGGAAAGACAATTGTTTTTCGACCTAAACTTATTAATTTATTGCATATTTTCAGACTCAAACATCTGCATTGCACTTGCATTCGAGTAAGCATAGCCGTTAATTAGTTCATTTAACAGGGGGGACTGACGTCATTGTTCGAAAACACGGTCAGTCACCAGTGTGTCCGTTTGCTTATGGATGCATTGGAAGACATCTATAACAACATGGCGTATAAATAAGCTTGGTCATCCAAGCGCAATGTTAAACTGTTGTATTCATGAATAATTTTTGTGTCTTTTAGGAAGTGAAGATTAACAGTATTTTCGTTATTTGGGATAACGCTTTCTTAGTTAGAACGTATACCTGTTCAGAAAATTGTGTAGGTTGAAACCCGTCCGGTAATCCAACCCACGACCCTCGTAGTTAGGCACTGAATCGCCAGAAGTAAATGCAGGCTATCTAGACCACTCAGCCGGGTACCCGGGGTTTTAACCTACAAAATTTTCTGAACATGTATACGTTCTAACTAAGAAAGCGTTATCCCAAATAACGAAAATACTGTTGTATTCATATCAAAAAAAATATTTGAGTAACACATACGTAAAGCATGTTTTCAGCCGACATGCGGTTTCAAAAAATCCGGTTTTAAGCGCTAGGTTGATATGTACAAGCGATTGTTTGTTGTTGTTGTTTCGCTTGGGGACGGAACCCTTTCTTTCGAAAGTGATGAAAGTATCAACCAGTGCAGGCAACAGGGGATACCTCGACTAGATGATATAACTACCGTGTATTCGTACAATGGCGTGAGTTCCGCTTTGTAAATAAACTAATTCACGGCCATGTTAATTCCATTGCAAGTGCAATACAGATGGTTGTCTTTGAAACTATGAAATAAAATTTTAAAAATAGGTTTATGTCGAAAAACAGTTGTTTTTCCCTTTAAATATAGCTACAGGAGCCTTTAAAGGGACGTCACTGTGTAGCGTACAAATATAAACTAATGAAAAATCTCGTAAACGATTCATGTCAACAAAATTCTAGTTTAAAGCCCTAGAATCCTTTGATACAACTGATTCTCCTATCCGAAGGTGGCCCCATGAGGGAGCGGGTGGGCCATGGCCCTGCAGAATACTCCTTCGACTTCCTCGGTCGATCGTAAGAGGCGAGAAAAGAGGTTGCTTTCTGTTGCCCTGGTGTTCACAGAGCTAAAGGGTAACGGGAAGCAGATTTGTTGGTGATGTTCTGTATTTGTGTCCATCGTCATATAAGTGAAATACCCTTGAATACAACGTTAAACACCAATCAAACAAACAAACAAACAAACAATCAATAATTAAATACTGATGGCTAATTAACTGAAGATCTGGTTTAACTCTTTGCATCTGGCAAGCTGCTGACAGCGGCGATATTTTACCCTTTTTAGATAGAGAAAGTATTCCTAATTAAGAAAATATATACTTCTATACCTCCATATTACTTTACAAACCAAAAAATCTTTACATTTTCTACAAGGATATTCCATCTAAATAGATCCACATGTGAAAACATATTCCGGAGGCAAAGAGTTAATCGGCTTACTTCACTTTGCTCTTTCTTCAACAGGTGCTGTTAAAACAGTTGCTGTTTCGCCGAACAGTAAATATATAGCCAGTGGATCATATGACAAATCTGTCTTTGTGTGGGTCACCAGATCAGCCACACAGCTTCATAAACTTGAAGGTCAGTTCAAGGTCATGTGAGATGTTTGTTAATATGCATAGCTTTAGAACCCAGGAGCTCCTTTCACAAAGTGATCTTCTATTAAGTTGAACGTTAGTGTCATGGTAACACTATGTCTCCAGTACTGTTCCCCATTGTATTTACATGTTACATAAGCTTAGAACGCTTTGTAAAAGGAGTCTCTGATTCTTAATCTACGTAAGTTCAAGGTCAAGTGAGGCGCTGCTTTTGTGGCCATATTAGTTTATATGCATTTATATGGATATAGCAGTGATATACCAAATTTCATTAAGTAGAAAGTTCGTTGAAGTTTGAATTAGATGTTGCTCTTGTGGCTGAATTGGTTTAGTGTTTAGTTTGAGAACCTATGGTGCTGTCGTCAGTGTGGGTTGTTGCATGGTAGGCTACAGTTCCCCTGGGGCTTTCATACCTAAGGGCAACAGATAGCTTAACTGCTGGGGTGTCTTAAATGGTTAATGATGTCTTTGTGATGTCATCTAGTGTTTATATGTATTGTCTTTGTTTGTTTCCAGTGTTTTCGAGGGTGGTTACCTTCATCCATTGAGCAGACACATCATCATATGAGTGAAATAACCTTAAGTACGAAATATAACTTAATAAAAAAAAACAAGCTGTCAGCAACAAAGATCATGGTTTATATTTGAGTCCTTTGCCCTTGTGCACTGTATCTTCGGGGTCATAATGAAACTGTTTTTATTTAGATTATTTGCACAATTTGTCTAATGCTTCAGTCTTGGGTTCACATTATGGCATTATGTCATTTTATGAAATGACATTGTTGCTCTATGGCAAGTAAGGGCCAATCGACCATTTTTGACATGGGCGTTAAATGCAATACTGAAAATTATCAGTTAAACTTCAATAAAACCATTTACAGTTCGACTTCTGATAGCTTGGAATTTTAAGACAATGTACAGAAATAAACAGATGGGCATGTTTCTGAAAAAAATCTGTGCCATGATGTTTGACTTGGAGTAACCTGGGATGAGTATGTAGAGGGATTAAAAACACCCTACCCTTCAAATCATCGAACTGATAAAGTCATACTCCACTATAGCTTGTTCCAGTTGACCCATTGGATAGCCTGGTCCAACATGTGAAGTCTACTCAGAAGGCATGTGCATGGTAGGGAGTGCCAGTTACGACTAGCTTGGCCTACTGAGCTGACTTCATATGTTTGACCATCATGACCATTGTGTCATTTGGAAGAGCTAGCCGAGTAACACATTCATGGTCCGCTGAATCAAAGCGGGATTCTAATCCCTCTACATACTGGGAAACAATAATTGTCCAGCAGAGCAAAATACCTCCACCCCCCTCATATTTGAGGGTTGTGGCCTTGTGGGAGTGTGCCAATTATAATTGGATACATCCGCATCATAAAAGTGAAACACTTTTGGCTACAGCATGAATAACCAATTTCGTTCAATCAATCACTCCTTTAATTTTTCAGGTCATAGTAAGGGTATAGAAGTTGTGGTGTTTTCCCCAGACTCCACTCGCCTTTGCTCCGGATCTTGGGATAGGACAGCCATTCTCTGGGATATTCAGGTGAATTATCTCCCCTTTTTTCTAGCTGAACAGTTTTGAAAGCTAGTCTTCATGAGAATCTCATTTTTAATCAAAGATGGCATAGGCTGTCCTCTGTTGTTGGAATGGTTCGGATTGGTGGCTGTTTAATAATAAATGTAATGACGGATGAAGATACCTGATGTCATTAAAATATGCCACTATCCGATATGATGGTTACCATATGTTGTCTGTAAAGGATAAGGGCAGCTGTCAAACATAAAATTACCTCCCTTGCCAACATTTTTGATATTTCCATCGTTTGAAATGTAGATGATATCTTTCAAACCTCTATGTTGGTAGCTGAATATCTGTAAGTTTGTCGTGCTCTAACTCCTACCCTATTCTAGTGTGTGCAGTTCAAACTTGTTTCGGCCCGCAGTCATCGCTTAGTGGTGCTTACTAATTTGATGTACCGCTTACCAGATAGAGTCCGCCTGTCGACCTGCAGGTATATGAGCAAGTCACACATTGTGAATCCAGCAATCGCCAAAGTTCTTCTGTCCGTCCGTTTGTCTGTCTCAGGGTTTGCTCTAACCCCTTCCCTATTCACAGCTGTCAAGTATCGTCACAACTCCGAAGAAGATAATGAATTCATTTTGACTCAGTGCATATGCAGTTCAAATTTTCTCCATTTGATAGCCTATACATAGGCATTGTGCACACTTGAGGCTGATTATGTATGCTACCATTCCATAATTTACCTCTTCCTTGTATATGCATTGTGCGGGTGGTTGGAAGGAGCTTCATGTTGCCCTGGTGCTCTCAGAGCTAAAGGGAAACAGGAAGTCGATCTGTTTGTGGTGTCTGACTTGCGTCCTGTTATTGTCTCGTCCTGTCTTTGTTTGTTGCCAGTGGTGTCGAGGGTGGTTTCCTTCACCCATTGGCCTGGCAAGTAGTCATATAAGTGAAATACCCTTGAATATTATATAAACCCCAATCAAACAAAACAAACAATGTATATGCATTGTAAAACTTTCACAAGGGTGTCCATCTACTATACAGCTTTGTTCACTTTTTTCCTTGTTTTTTTTTTTTTGTTACTGCTTTTTTCGTTGAATTAAAACTTGAAGAAATGGTAATATATATCTAGACCACAAAATGCACACAAAAGAAAACCAATTTGTTTCATAACAATCATTGTATGTGTTTAAAAAATGTTACTTTTCTAAAACTGTTTGTTGTATTGACAGACAGGGCAGGCCATCAAAAAGTTCAAAGGTCATACTGGTCTGGTCCAATCAATAGCTTTCTCTAATTGTGGTAAATGGATGGTGAGTAACTAATTAAAACCTTTGTAACAAAATTGATGTATAATTATACAATTTCTGGATAACCACTTCTTGTTTTGTGATAGAACACAAGGTTTCGATACATATGCCATTATCGTTATCAGGTGTAAATTGAATAAAAAGAGGTTAGGTTGGAAGCTATGTACCAGAATAAAGTAATTAAAATAAAGTAACAAGGCGAATTGTTCCAGTGCACAGAGTGGACCATAACCATAGATACAATTACTAGCGCATGCTACATGTATAATAAGAGGATTATGTTTCCAAAATAACAGCCTATGTAATAAACAGTCTGGAGTGGAATAAGGGATAATCTGTGCTGGCACCATAATAAATACATTATTGTCAGTGATGTGGAGGATCTATGTGTGCCTCTTATTGGGATGAGCCTGCGGCCGTGCCTTAGTGGTAGCGATTGTGCTTCCTAAACTGAACCGTTCACCAGATCAAGTCCGCCTGTCGACAATCAAGTATATGAGCGAGTCACATGTTGTGGCTTGGCAATCGCGGGGTGGTTTTTATGAGGGTCTCCTGTCAGTTTTTCATCGTAATAAGGCTGTGTACAGTGTGAAGTGGATAATAAGTGAAATACCCTTGAGCACGACTTAAAACCCTAATCAAACAAGCAAATAATTGGCAGTGATTTGAAGGATTTATGGGTAACTCTCATTGGCCTGACATGTTGTCATCATAGTTAAATTATTAAATACCTTTAAACCAAAATCTCCAATAAATACACCATTAAATACCATTAAATATAAAGTAAAAAAAAAATGTTGTTCTTTGTTTCAGGCTACAGGATCCTGGGATCATACGATACGCGTTTGGGAAATCCGTGACTTGAGCACTGATCATGTGACAGTCTTGACAGGACATCGCGGAAATATCCATGCTGTTACCTTCTCCAAGGAAGGAATGTTGGTACGACTAGTGATCTGTTTTGTGGTCATTTTTAAGTTACTGTGGGGCCCGCGGCTGTGGCCTAGTGGTAGCGTTCACGCTTACTAAATTGAACCTACTTCAATGTACCGTTCACAGGATCGAGTCTGCCCGTCGACCGTCTGGTATATCAGCTAGTCACATGTTGTGGCTCCGGCAATTGTGGGAGGTTTCCTCCCAGTTTTCCATCGTAATAAGGCTAGGTACAGTGTAAAGTTGACAATGCGTTGTCATTTAAGTGAAATACCCTTGAGTATGATGTTAAACCCCAATCACACAAACAAACAAACAGGCAAGTTACAGTGTGTCATCAAGTAGCTATACAGAGAAATGCCGATTAAGTGGCTTTATGAAACTTCTCAAACCATATTTAAGTAAAGATTTTCCTAATCAAACGAAAATTAACATTTTATACATACTGAACTTTAACAAAAGTTGTCTACCCTAAATCACCTCAAATTTCGTCCATGACAAATCCTTACTTTTGAGGTCTTAAATGTTTAATCGAACAAATTTGTGTTTTCTGCCAAATGCTGATGCTTTCTAACTGTAAAATTCATTTCTGCTTCCAAGGCTTTTGAAATTTTCCCAAATTTGTCATTTTATCAACAAATCTAAGTTGATTTTATGATATCTTTTAACAAACAGTTGGATGATGATAGGGATATCCAAAAATGCTTCTCGTTTGGTTTGCTTCCTTCCCAGCACTAAATGTTCATATTCAGATTCTACGTCATGGTGACTTAGATAAGAATGAAATACTAGTGTACATTTTTAAAAGAAACCTATAAACTACTTAAATCTGGAGCTAGTTTTAATGGCATTTTGAAGTTGAGATAATAATAATCAAAAAGTCTCTTTCTGGATTATAACTTCTCTTGTAATTATCTCTTGTCTCTTCTCTTGTCTAGCTCATTCCAAACAATACATTGGGCGTGTTGGTCAAACTGTTGAAGTCTGCCCAGTATAAGCAAGTGCAGTGTAGGAAGGGTCAGTTAGGGCTAGCTTTGCCCACTGAGCAGACTTTATATGTTTGATCAACACACCCAAAGTGTCTTTTAGAATGAGCTAGCCGAGTAGCACATTCACAGTTTGAAGATTTGAAGGGTAGCTGAGTTTCTAATCAGTTTAGTAGTCTACATACTCATCCCAGAGCAAACATATATTTTTATTGAATAGAGACATTTGCTTGCCTTCACCGAAATGTGAACACTGGTCTTTTCATCCATTGAAAATTGACGAATCTTTCTGTATGCGAAGCACTCACACAGGGTCACTTAGAAAATCTATAAAAATTGAGATCTTACAGTTAAATGGCTTGGATTGTCCTCTTATACAACAATTATTAAAGTTCTTTATTTTTTGTTGCAGGCATCAGGAGCATGGGATAAGAGCATAAAGTTGTGGAACCCCCGTAATGGGCGTCTGCTACATACCCTCACAGGGCACAAAGGTTGGGTGCAGGCCCTTTCATTCTCCCCTGATGGGTGTTTTCTTGCCAGTGCCGGTGACGATGAAAGTGTGCGGTTATGGGATGTAGTTACCACAGAGTGCCTCAATGTGCTAGAGGTAAATATCTTTTTTGGTATATTTGAAAAGAGCTTTAAAATGATGTATAATATGCTCTAAAACTGACAAGGCGCACAACCCTGGCTCAGTGGTAGCAAGTGCGGCAATAACAGGGGTGGTTTTTACTAGGTTTCCTCTCGGTTTTCCACCATAATAAGGCTGTGTACAGTGTGAAGTGGACAATCCGTCATCATATAAGTGAAATACCTTTGATTACGACGTTAAACCCCAATCAAACAAACAAACAATCTAAAACTGACATAGTTGAAGCTATTACTAGAGCTAGTACGACAAGAGGGTCTTTGGCTTAAAACCCCATGTAATCAGTCCAATTTGACATTAATGGCCAATCTATAAAAATAACCAATAAATGAATTCAACATTAATGTAGTTAAAATTGTCGCAGTTGAATCTCTTATTTTGTTTGCAGGGTGAGACGGACACAGCTCAACAGTGTGGCTTTAAACAAAATGGAGTCCTAATTGCTTCTGGGGCAGCCTTCTTGCCATTAAATGTTTTCCAGTAAGAAAATGCCAAGCCATTGCCATCTGGTTTGTCAGAAAAGGTCTAATAAAGTATGAAAGTTTGTTGGCATAAAGCCGCATAAATCTTATAGTATTTCATCATGATCAAAGATCTGGTTGGAATCAAACTTGGATGCAAGCTTTTGTGACCTCTGTGACTGACCTTGAGACCTCCATGTCAGAGGTCATAAGGTCAAGAATCTTGCCAAACCATAAATACTTTTCTACATCTATTTATAAATTATATAATTTGTTAAGAAATACTGTGTGAAATAGGTATATTTTATATTAAATGTACATGTAATATGTTGCTTAAATCATTGAAGTAATAAGGACTACTTTGATTTGAAGAAAGTCTTCCTCCACCGAACTACTTTTATGTTAAAAGATGTGTAGCTTAGCAGAAATAAGCTCTAGTTTGAAATTGTTGCCTTCCAACTTAACACTGTAATGGCATCACATTGTATGTCAATTTTGTTTCTCTTCTGTAATGTCTGAGAGCAGAAGGAAACTAAAATCAAGACTAACAGATGAGGTCATAGGTCATATTATGCAGAACTTAAAGACTTATGCCCTACTTGTCGACATTCTATTACCATCCATTAATGTCCACTGATGCAAGGGTTTCAAGTTGTGATGTTGGGACAACACAGTGATGTCCCTTTGCAAATATGATACTGCCACTTTAAGGCATGGTAGGGCTATCTGCTTATAATTTAACACTGTGGCTTGTCATTTTTTATTTAAAAAAAAACTCTTTAAAAATAGTTTATACTTTTGCACAAAATAATATTCCAAGCATGGGAAAACAAAATTCATAAAGTTTCATTAACAGTATGTTGCAAATGGATGCACTCTTGTCATTGCAGTATCATCATAACTCAAACTCCCCAAATCAGTCTTGTATCTAGCTGCCTAGAGAAACTAGCACAAGAGAAATCTTTGTGTTACCACTTGCCTGTGATTTAATATTCTTACCAATCATTGGCCAGATACAAATCCTTTCTTAATAGCCTCTGATAAAAGAATGTCCCTTCCTCGAGGACTGCCAAAACAGGGATTACTTTCAAAGATCCAGTTAAAACTCTTTAGTAGCAGTGTCTAGTCCAAATATTCATACAGACTAGGATGGGTAACCGACAATTTCAGACAACCAGTTAAACACCTCAAATGACATGACATAATTGATTCATTTTGCGGAGACCCTCTTTTTGCCATCCCCTAGAAAACCATCGCCTTTTGTCAGGGGATAAAAAAAAAAAGGGATTTGTAAACTTAAATAACCAGGGTTGGGTTGTTCAAAAGTTAAGTCAGGCTTAAATTTGAAACGTCACAAAGAAATTCAGTTGTGACGTGACGTAGTACAATAATGGTTTAAAGTTAATACACTTTTGAACAACCGGGCCCTGGATCAGAGTGAGAGTCCTGATAGTAGTGACATATTAATGGTAATCTTCTCACATTTCAACCATTGATGTAGACAAACCCAATGTCTTACAGGAGATATTATTTTCTACACAAAAATGTATTTGTCGGATACATGATCTTAAAGAAAAAATTGTGATATAGCACACTGTGAAATTTTGATTTAATTTTTATTTCTCAGGCCAATTATAATATTAAACACTTTGTTAGGTTAGACTTCTCAGAGACACGAAGCAATTCAGTCTCCGACAAGTAATTTTAACTTTTTTTTTATTTAATTTTTTTTTCATCAATAAAGGGAGAAAAAAATTGAAATCGAAACCCCAGTCAATACACAAAATATTTCAACAGAAATTAATTTAACCTAACCAAGGTAAAGTGATATGAAATCCAAATAGAATTGGGAAATTTATGTATCAATCTGCACTGTGCTTAGAACATATACAGTGAGGAATGAAAATAGAATAGTTTACGGAACAGTGAAAAACAGAAGTCAACACTAATGGCATCAGTTTTTATTTATTTTTATTGATTTTATTCTTGTTTGTATTCATTTATTGATTTTTAATTTTTTTTGCTTTGTATACTACCCTCTACCTTATAGTTCTGTAATTTATTTGTACAGTGTAAATAGAAGAGTAATTTATAGTTGCAGACATAGCTCTATTTAATTTTATTAATTGGATAGTAATGTTATGTGATACACGGAATGTATGTGTATTATTAAAACTTAACTGTTAGGAGATTTTGCTATTTATTGAAAGAGTTGAATGAAAACAGATTACAGAGTGTATCAATTTCTGGCTATATTAAACGCTTGAGTAGGCTGACAACTGACCATACCAATGACTGAGGAATACTGACCCCAGGATAAACCAGAAACCTGAGTATATTGACCCCTAAATAAATCAGAAACCCAAGTATACTGACCTGAATATACCAGAAATCTGAGTATATTGACCTCTGAATATACCAGAAACCTGAGTATATTGATCTCTGAATATACCAGAATCCTGAGTATACTGACCTCTGAATATACCAGTAACCTTAGTATACTGACGTCTGAATATACCAGAAACCTGAGTATACTGACGTCTGAATATACCTTAAACTTGAGTATACTGACCTCTGAATATACCAGAAACCTGAGTATACTGACCTCTGAATATACCAGAAACCTTAGTATACTGACCTCTAAATATACCAGAAATACTGACCCCTGAATATACCAGAAACCTGCGTATACTGACCTGAATATACCAGAAACTTGAGTATACTGACCTCTGAATATACCAGAAACCTGAGTATATTGACCTGAATATACCAGAAACCTGAGTATATTGACTTCTGAATATACCAGTAACCTGAGTATACTGATTTCTGAATATACCAGTAACCTGAGTATATTGACCCCTGAATATACCAGAAACCTGAGTATGCTGACCTCTGAATATACCAGTAACCTGAGTATACTGACCTCTGAATAAACCAGAAACCTGAGTATACTGACGTCTGAATATACCAGAGACCTGAATATACTGACCTCTGAATGTACCAGAAATCTCAGTATACTGGTCTCTGAATATACCAGACTCCTGAGTATACTGACCTCTTAATGTGCCCAAAACCTCAGTATACTGATCTCTGAATATGCCAGACTCCTGAGTATACTGACATCTTAATATACCAGAAACCGGAGAATACTGGCCACTGAATATACCAGAAACCGGAGTATACTGACCCCTGATTTTACCAAAAACCTGAGCGTACTGACCACTGAATATATCATAATTCTAAGTATACTGACCTCTGAATATACCAGAAACCTGATCATACTGACCTCTGAATGTACTGAAAACCTGAGTATACTGATTTCTGAATATACCAGAATCCTGAGTGTGATGACCACTGAATATACCAGAAACCGGAATATACCAGAAACCTTAATATACCAGAAACCAAATGTACTGACCCCTGAATATACACCAGAAACTTTAGCATAATGACTTCTGACATTTTCAGAAAGCTGAAGCTTCTGACCTATTAATGTACAAGAAGCCTGAATGTACCAGAAACCTTGGTATTCTGACCTCATGATTTACAAAAACCTGAGTGTACAAGAAACCTGTGTACTGACTGACCTTAAGAAAGCGTCAGACAAAAGTGGATAATAACTGTTGTACATATCAAATAAACTCTGCTGTCACAAATAATGTCACAAATTTATTAATACCAAAATGTTGTATTATGGACCCGAATTGAATTTTTATCTCTATAAGTATTATTAAATAAGTATTATATCAGATTAAGAATGTTTTTTCCAGTACTCCAGGATGTAGATACAATGAAGACAAAAAAATTAATGAGGAAATAATGTGAGCAGAATTGCTTTTGAGTAGTGAGCCTTTGGTAGAATACATTGTGCTGATAAACAGCACATTTTTATCTGCTAAAGAATTACATAGAATGTTTTATTGGTCTTTATTGTAGAGAAAGAACATTTCGCTTGCCTCCACCGGGATTCGAACTCGGGCGTCTGGCTAACAGAGTCAGTGTTCTAACCGCCTGAGCTTATCTATGTTATTCATGATAGTTTTTATTTATTTAAAGTTTTATATTTACATACGATTGTATTTGTAGAAGTATTGCTCAGGTTTTTAATAGTATTATCGTAACTCCACAGTTTGGATTACCTCCCTTGTATTATAATGAAATAAAGACGTAAAATATTACCTGAATTCATTCCAATGTTATTTACTGTGCACCAGGGCAATGCACAAGTAGGCGCCATATTGGCGACATTCTAAGCTCGCCAAAGCGAATTTCATACTTTTGGCTCCAGCCAACGATTTCCCGTGTGAGAAAACTTAGAAAGAATACCACCGTGCAAGTTATATATTACAATGTGCAAGTGCTTTGTCTTCATGGTCAGCTGTGGTTTTTTTTTTTTTTTTTTTTTTTTTACTGTTTACTTTGCAAAATTAGAGGCGTAAACAGCAAATATCTTGCGAGCACTCTAAAAGGGAAAAGGATTTCTCCGTCTTTAACGCGCAAATTCGACACAACAATTTCTCATTTGGACGAAAGTTTTACAATACACACACATTCCCTTAGACACTGTGCCAAATATAATCGGAACGTCAACGGTAAATTCGTAGTTTAAAAGCTGTTGAATTTTTTTTTTTAAATTTAAAATTTGACAATTTAACAATCGTAGAAATACGGGGTTTTCTGAGATCCTTTTTTGTTTTCATTGTATCAGAAATTGTATACAAGGATCTTCAAGTTGGTAACGTGAGATATCAAAAAATACTACGCAAAAGTCAGAAATACATATAAAAACATATTTAACGAGAGTTTGAGCAAACACAACATACGCCTTCGTGGGGTGAATCCGTAATAACATAGGGCACAACTGTAACCGATGGTAAATGTGTCTACCAAGTTTTAAAAATATAGGCCTTACATTAAATTAAATTAAAAAATTAAAAAATGGGGAATCCTTATTGCAAAAAGCACACTACAATCGATGGCGAATGTGTCTACCAAGCCTCACAAAGAAAGACCTTATATTCTTTCGAGTTCTGCTCCGGAAAAAGATATTGGAGCCATCTGAACAGACGCTACCATACCATAATACAAGATTTTCATCGGGCGTATGAAAATGGAGAAATTTTTATAGCAAAGATGGGTCTTATAGTTTATGAGTCGAACTTTATATCCATAGAAATGAGATTTTTTTGGATTGGAGCCATCCGCCCGAACAACAAGACACACGGACTAATTTTTAAAATGATGAATCCTTGATAGCAAAAGGCACAACTACAGTTAATGGTTAATATGCCTACCAAGTTTCATAAAGATTAGCCTTATAGTTTTCGAGTTCTTCCCTGGAAACGGATTTAAGCCATCCGGCCGGACGCTTGACGGACGGACAGACATAATTTTAAAATGATGAATCCGTATTATTTGGCAAAGGCACAACTACAACCAATGGTGAATGCGTCTACCAAGTTTCTCAAAGATAGGCCTTAATTTTATCGAGTTATGCTGTGGAGACAAAATACACTTCTGATGATGACTTAGTCCAACGTTGTATCCATAAAAATAAGAAAAATAAAAAGGCGAATCCGCCATAGCAAAAAGCCACAACATTTGTTGCGGAATGTGTCTACCAAGTTTCACAAACATGGGCCTTATAGTGTTCTGCTCCAGCAACGGCTTTTGAGCCAACCGATGCTAATTTAGCCTCCCTGTGTCCGTGCTTTATGAAGAGAGAAAATCGCCGTCTTCACTGGTTGAGCCTCTGTAGCTCAGCCTGTAACCCATCTGTCCCGGGTTCGAATCCCGGTGGAGGCAAGCAAATTTTTCTCTCCTCGTTTAATCTTTATGTATACAGCCCACAATTAGACATTTGATAACCAAGACGTAATTGGTATTTTACGATGTACTGAAAGAGAATGCGCTACCACACAGGCCTACATTGCCTATACCACAAATATGCCTACAGGTCGTTGGATGGAGCTTATTGTTGCCCTGCATGATGCTCTCCGCAAAAATAGGGAACAGGAAGCCGATCTGTGATGTTTTTTATGATGTCATGTCTTTCATTTGATCAGTGTTTGTTGCCACTGAGTGATGGTAAGTTACCATCACTCAGTGGCATATTGGTAAGGGTTTCCTTCACCCATTGGGCTGCACGCCGTCATGTGAAATAACTTTAAGTGTACGGCGATGGTGAAACGACAACTGAATACTTGTGAGCCAATGTCTATTGCTGCTGTCGGAGAATCGACCTGTGATGGTACAGCCTCTTTAATATACCATTTGTCCGCCAATTTTACACTAGTTTGCTTAAACAAAGGTAATAAAAATATTGATTATGTGTCAATTTGCAAAGAATATACTTAAATCTGAAATTATCAACTCTATTGACGAGGACCTTTAATAACATCAGCTCATTTTAAAAATATCCCTTTTTGGAAATATGAAATATAGCCTCAAACGAAAGAATGTGTCAGCCAAGTTTCACACATATAGGCCTTACAATTTGAAAGAAAACAAATTATCTTTTTCTAGACAGATTTTTTAGTACTTCCCGCTTTACATTTAATGAGTTACCTAATAAAACGAATATTAACCGAAAGAAAGAAATATTCAAAATATGTTTACCCCTATAAATGTTATTTCCGTTAAATAACGGACAGCCAACAAAATTTAACATAAGCAATACAAGCGAGATTTGTTTAACCCTACCACCTCGACGATCGTCTGCCCATCATCATTCTATACCGTATGAGTATGGTGGGCCCGTCATAGCTCGTAAGTCAACACCGTTTTATGGAGTGTTTTAAAAATCGCCTGATTTCAAATAACAGTATTTCATAAATTGATTTTTCCCGTTACAATTTGTGTCTAACAATTTTGTTATCCATACGTGACTTTGGAAAAAACGCTCTCAAAATGTCCTCAAATTATTTGGCGTGTAAGACTAGTTTTGTCATGTACCGTAACATAGCGTTATGACGTTTATTTATCAAAGTACACAGGAAACGGGATGAAGACAACCGGAAACGTATCATTCTTCACCAGCCAATCACAGGGCTGGGAATATGGTGGGACAAGTGCTTCATAAGTCGACACTATATTACGCGAGTGTTTAAAAATGATTAGGTGTTTAACCAGCCAATCAAATCACCTGATTTCAAAGAAAAATATTTTTTTAATTAATTATTTCAGTATTACAATTTTTATCTAACGACAGTTTTGGTTATATTACGTGACCTCAGTCAAAATTCGCGTATCTGAAATTTTGGGTCACATAGGCCTATGTCGTGTCCCAAATTTTCAATTTTAATTTTTTAAATTGAATAAATTAAGATCGATTTGATTGTGGGCGAAAGCCCATTGACGAAAACTGCCTTTCCTGTCTTCCTCATTCTCAAAGCACTCGGGCTGAGACAAGCTCTAGACCCAGGATGTGATAGTCGACCTCCAGGCCCGTCTTTTCAGAAAAGCCCTGTCTTCACAACTGAAGACCACAGGGGGCAAAAAGACCTCAGTTACACAAAAGCGATTTGCAGAAAATCAGAATTTAAACTTTAAAAGTCTGTAGTTTTAATAGTGTATATTATTTTCAGGCATTACTATTAAGGACTACTGTCGTTTCGGGAACAATAGTATGTGCGAGGGAAGGTTTATGATATGAGCTCATAGCTAAGGGAGTAATCGCGAAATTGTGACTACTATGAGGGAGCGGGTGGGCCAAGGCCCTGCAGAATACTCCCTCGGCTTCCTCGGTCGATCGTAAGAGGCGAGAAAAGA
>JARFOD010109010.1:0-15639 GCA_031763545.1 Mopalia muscosa
ATACAGACACCACAAACAGATCAGCTTTCTGTTCCCCTTTAGCTCTGAGAGCACCAGGGCAACATGAAGCTCCCTCCAAGCAGTAGTCTAGTAGTCACTAAAGCAAAACCGTAAATGCTTTATACAATTTATGAGTGGAATTGAGAGAAAAAACAAGTCTTTTTTATGGTTAGTACAGGAGCTTAGTGAGTAAACTTGTCCCCCTATCACCCAACATTTCACAGCCAACATTTCACCCTTACAGCCAACATGTAGACCTATCAGCTAATCTTTCACCCTATCGGCTAATCTTTCCCCCTAGCACCCAACCTTTCACAGCCAACATTCGACCTAGCCGCTAATATTTCACCCTATCAGCTAATTTTTCACCCTATCAGCAAACCTTTCACTTTATTAGCCAACATTTAGACCTATTAGCCATCATTTAGACCTATCAATTAACCTTTCACCCTATCAGCTAACCTTTCACCCTATCAGCTTAACCTTTTAACCTATCAGCCTATATTCACCCTATCCTCCAACCTTCACCCTATCTGCCAGCCTTACACCTGATTGATCAGCCGCCTTTCACCGATTACTTTACCGATTTAACCAGCTAACTTCCAGACCTGTCAGCCAACCTTTCATCCGATCTGCCAACCTTTCATCCTATCTGCCAAACTTTCACTCTATCAACCAACCTTTCATCCTATCTGCCAATCTTTCACCAGCAAACCTTTCACCCTAACCTTTCGCCTTATCAGCCAACCTTTCCCCCTAAACTCTCATCCTATCAGCTAACCTTTCTCCCTAACCTCTCACCCTATCAGCTAACCTTTCTCTCTAACCTCTCACCCTATCAGCTAACCTTTCATCTTACCAGATAACCTTTCACCCTACCAGCTAACCTTTAGACCTATCAGCTAGCCTTTAGATCTATCAACCCACGATGTTGGGTTCAACGTTCTTTGGTGGAGGCGTGGACATGTTGCTTTTTCTAGATCCATGAAAACATATACAAACAGTATATATACAATAACAATCTGGGTGGAGTGAACTGTGAGGAAAAACAGAAATCTATTTATAACAGTAACTTGGCACAAAAACCCCAGACACATTCCTAGAATCCATCCAAGACACTTGTACTTTAGGATACAGTATTTGGTGTTTTGGTCCTACTCTAACGTAAAGCGACTTCAAAAATTTGCAGCATGTTCAGTCAATCACCAATGTGCTGAAAGGTTTTCCACAATACCAGCATAAAAATCAGTACTCTAAATATTTCTTTTCTTAACAAAAACTCATTCATTCATTCATTCCATTACTTAGTTTCAATGTTAGGAGTCTTTACTTGCTTGTTTGTATGTTTGATTGGTGTTTAACATCGCACTCAAGGGTATTTCACTTATATGACGACGGACACAAATACAGGACATCACAAACAAATCTGCTTCCCATTATCCTTTAGCTCTGCAAACACCAGGGCAACAGAAAGCAACCTCTTTTCTCGCCTCTTACGATCGACTGAGGAAGCCTAGGGAGTATTCTGCAGGGCCATGGCCCACCTGCTCCCTCACGGGGCCATAAGAAAAATGAGGAACTTTCCTCAACTTACCATACAACAGCATGAAGCTATTATAAACAGTGAAATAAACTTATGCGATTAAACACCAAACAGAAAACAGAAACAGATTTGAGAAGCATCAGTCCCTGTGTTATACCTGTGAAATTTCTCTCCAATGGTTTACTACAAACCTGTGTATATAACTGTGCTGGTGAGAGGTTATTAGCCCACATGGTGTATCGGGCAGTCGACCCTTCAGGCTCACGATGAAATCTACACCCGATTAACTAAACAACAGAAAATACATTTATTTAATTAGCAAAATTAAATTATTAGAAACCATAACCACCTAAGGTGCGATCAAATGCATGGCTACCTGATCTCCTGCAGACCACTTAGATTGATACTTGATGATTTGTCTAAATGTAATGGCTACAAATTAAAGTATGTGTACATACACATTTTAGCTACATTCTGACAATACTTTCCTAGGGTAGAATGGCTGGGTGGTTATCTGACAAACCATGAAGAGGCGGGAATCATGTTGATATGAACTTACAGCTTCAGGGTGAGCACAAGCGGCTTCATACTGGCGGCTGATCCGGTCTTCATTCATTACATCATCCTACAAAATAAGAACACTTGTTTTCATGAATTTCCTCTATGTTCTTTCCCAGTTTTATTGGAAAACTAAAAATATTAATTAACACTTTATCAAAATCTAAAAAAGACTGAAAGAAATTGGCTAGTAACTTTAGGTTCAGCAGATTTTTGGTTATCTTATTATTAAACTGTGAAATAAACTTCTATGGTGCAGATAATATAGTGCAGACTGGCATAGATTCGCTCCTGGAATACATTCATATATATTGGAATAAATTAAGAGCATCCCTCTGATCTTTCCGTCATGTGCAGGAGACTGAAAATCCCTTTCCAAATTGAGTTGGAAAAGAATTAAAACTTCATCAAAAATTTGTCTTGAAAAAAAAAGGGTAGAAAGCTAGAAACATGTGTTTATTGTAGATAATGATTTTTTCATTGATATTGCTCCGCCGAAAAAAAAAAATCCATATTTCATCTTATATTGGGATAGAGCTAGAACAAGATCTGTGGAGCTGCCATAAAATTATTTCAAAATTTTTGTATCTATCACACAACTGTATGTTGTGTTTATATAATACTTTTTATAGTTTTAACATGTACATTTTCATTGTTACTATTAAAACATAATTTAGCTTGCCTACACTGGATGCGAACTCATGCACTTGGCTAGTACGGCCAGAGTTTTTAGCGACTGAGCTAAATATGTATGTATCTTATACGACCTCTTATTGTAAATAATTTACAATGAAATAAATATCAACCAAATAATCTATAAAAAGTACAGTGAAGGAAAAACAAATGTAAAAAGGCTTAAAGTCTGAAATCAATAATAAACCCACTTACACCATCAAGGAAACACAGGAACTTCCCAGAGCTTTGATTAACAGCGCAGTTCTTTGCAAAACCCACTGAAACAAAGCAAGAAATCCAATAAGGCATAAAACCCTAACATGTCCCAGTGTGCTGCACAGTGGTGCAACCCTCTATTATATAGACAGTTGGACAACAGAATATCATTAATAATGCAACATGAATCTGTTAGATTGAAAGGTGTACATACCCCCTCTAGGAGCCCCAGAGAGATTCTCACTGACAGTTACAGAGATTCCTCTCCCCTCTAATTTCAACCTCCATCTCTCCAATAGACCAGCAGACGAGTCCTAGCACAATAAGAAAAAGGTTTCAACATAATCACTAGTCAGTAAATCTGATTTCAAAATGATTTCAAAATATACATGAAATGAAATATTTTGAAAATTAAAAACTAACGAATCATCTTGGAAGTTATTTCTTATTGCTGTGTATCACATGGCCTTGTCTCTATATAATTTAAATCTTGATGTCTTTGAATTAACACAAGATAAATTGTTTGCTTGATTACAGTTGTATGCCATCATTATGGTTATTTCAGTAACACATCAATTAACACAGGATAAATTGAACTGATTATTGGCATTTCAATATACTCCTGTCAAACTTAGCTGAACTATTGAGCAGCTCTTAAATTGACAAACTTTTAAGTAACAGATTATATTGACTTTATCTGTTTGGTATACACAGCCAATACGTCTATTAGACCCATGACAGGGTGCCAGCCTTATGGATGAAGGATTGTTTGTTTGATTGGGGTTTAACGCTGTACTCAAGGGTATTTCACTTATATGATGACATGCCAGCCCAATGGATGAGGAAACCCCCCTCTCGACACCACTGGCAACAAACAAGGACAGGACAAATACAGGACGACAACAGCAGGACGCAATACAGACACCACAAACAGATCAGCTTCCTGTTCCCCTTTAGCTCTGAGTGCACCAGGGCAACATGAAGCTCCCTCCAACCGCCCGCTAATGGATGAAAGAAGTAGACTAGACAAACACAGGACATCATATATGGTAGGCATCTTGCTAATCATTGACATATTTTAAATCATTTCTTTAAAACCTCTTATAAAAGAATGTTCATTTCTTGAAGATTGTTAGAACAGGGTCTACTTTTATTCTTTTAAACATCCAATTAAAATCCGTGATTAGACTTTTTAGTCTAAATCTTCATATAGATTTTAATGGTTACCGAGTAAGTTATTTTCCAGTCCTACCGCTGTCTTAGATATGACATAAAGAACTGAATTGGAACGCCCCAAATGACCTGACCTAATTGACAATGTTCGCAGTTACCCTGTTCTGGCCATCATCTAGTTTTGTCAGCAGGTAAAATCATAGCTGAACAGTGAGTAACAAATTCGGAAAATTTGGGGTGCTAGATACATCAACCATTTGGCTTTATTTTGCCCCTTACGTGTAGGTAAAATGCCTTCGGAGAACAGTAAGCGCTCTTTAGCCAGGCCTGTGCTCTAATCTTTTCCGGCATACCGGTAACCTTAAAACCGGTCCTTTAAAATTTTGTGAGATAACCTAACATTTGCATTTTCCCTTGCCCCTGGTTTGCTAATTTTTTGAATACATAAATATGCCTTGGTGAAATTAAGTAAACTGCTTTAAAACACAATCTTAATTGATAAGTGGATGACACAATTTGTCAAACAAATGCGAACAATTTGGAAAACCTATAAATGGGTCCTTCTAAATTAAGTTTGCATTACCATGGGGAAACCCCATTCTGACTGTTTTCCGCACTAGCACAGGCCTGCAAATGTAATTGAATGTTTTAAGTTTGTCACTTTTTCCTCTTCTTTAAGATTGTTAGAACAGGGTCTACTTTTATTCTTTTAAACATCCAATTCAAATCCTTGATTATACTTCTTAGTCTTTTCCCCCTCACCCTTCCACTCACCGTGCTGGCATCATTGTAGACAGATAACTGAAGTGATCCAGTAAATGTTTGTCTGTTCACAGAGTCTAAACATTCATCAATCCATAACTCAGCATTGTACACAGGCAGAATGATGCTCTGTTAAATGAACACATCACAATGTACAGTTATCTTTATCAGTTTGTTACTCTTGGAAAAAAGCAATAGGGATAGAACAGGCAGGGAGGATGGAGTTAGTTTCGGATTAAATATATGAAAAAGCTTTGCCCTTCAAAATTAAATCAAATTTCTCGTTCAAATGGAATCTGAATATGATGTGAATAGCCAGACATTTAAAAGCAGAGTTAATTCTTATGAAAATGCACACTGAATGTACTGGTTGAGCCCAAAGGTAAAATCATTAATTACAAATGTCAACACATAAAAATGTAAATCCACTATAAGTTATATAGCACTTGTAGTTAATATACTATATACTAAATAGTATGATGAACATTAATTGAACTTTTAAAAAAGTAGTAAATTTAGCAAGACTGTTTTTTTTTTTATTGTTCACAGTTAAAGTATATGTTAAATAAAATGCTAATAATCAACTGTATAATAAGGTTGAGTTATAATCTGGAGTTCAATTATGCGTTTTTAACTTTTTTGATGTTAATCATTTAATCTTAGAAATAGTTTAATGTTTGAAAGCATCTGCTGCATCAGGACCTTTGGCCTATGTAGTCCTATTAAATAGGCCGTTGACGTTTGACATATATCATTTGGACATTGGCAGTACCTCAACGTCCTATCCTTGTATTCAATTTCCGTATCGGGTTTTGCCGCCTAACACTTGTCGGGCGGTTTAAAACAAAACTACAGAACAAATTTACCAATTTAATCACTTTTAACTGCCAGGCTGTGAACTCAACGTTTTAGCAACCTTTTCTGTCCCCAATAATTCGTTAAATTCCACAGTTTTGAGACTGCTTTTGTCAGAAAACCTTTGCCAGCGAAGCTCACGACTTTGACATCGACCTAGTTTCAGCAGGATTTTTGTTTCAGCGTCGAAAGTCAGTTGTCGTTTTTTCTATGTACCCACTTTAACTATCGCAATATCTAGGTCACTGACCCTAACTGGTGAAGATTCTCTGACAAAAACACTCTCAAACTCTGTGGAATTTACCGAAAGCTACTTCATTAGGGAAGAAAATGGTTGCTAAATATGTTGACTTCCCAGCCTTGTAGTTTAAAGTGAATAAATCGCTTAATTCGTTCTGTAGTTTTGTTTTAACGATGGGCAAGTGTTCTGTAGGCTAGAGAAACCCGGTTTGGGAATTGTATCTAAGGAAAGGACGTAGAGGTACTGTCAATATCCAAATGATAATATAAAACATCGACAGCCTTTTTAAAAGGACTAGGCCTATATAATGTCCTAAATTTTAGATCTGCATTCTGCTCGTCAGTGATAAAAGAAAAGGGCCCTGGGAATTACTTTGTGAGTATAACCTGGGATTACAATATAGGTTACATCTGTAGGCCTTAGATCCAGGCACGATCATTATATAGCATTAATCCGAGTGGCCCTGACATTTTGTTTTTGATAATGCCTGATGGCGAGTTTTTGCCCATCAGAAAATAACTCAAAAACTATCCTCTGAGCCCCTCGGACTAATAGCATATGCTATACTGACATAATCAGGTATATAGTGCTCATTAATTAGAACGACCGTTAGCTTTAAATATTGAGATAATGGTCGCTTATCATTATGTGAAAAGTGCTGCAAATTTCACAAAATTACAGTTCTGAACATAAAAACCAAATGGCATGGATTTACTTTCGTAGAAGGAGTCTTAATTTGACAGTCAGTGCCGACCTTTTCAGAAACTTTTAGATATACCATTACCCAGGATCCCCAGTTTTAAAACCAAACATGGCAGTTGGAGACCATGCTCGAACGATTGCAGAATTATTATTAGATGACAGATATTAAGAACAATTGCATTTAAGGTAAAATGAACTGTTTACAGTAAGAGGTGTTGGGTTGTACAATTTGAAGTCTTATTTTAAATTTGCTCAGCGCCAAAAACCTGACAGGGTGAATGTCAATGTCAATTTCCGAAGATTTTTGTCTGCCAAATGGTTAATGATCCCCTTTGAGCTCATCCTCTGTACATATAAACCAGCAGAAGGGAAAATGAATTTGTTTAACCCTTTTGTAGCTGCATCCAGCTATGCCTGTGTGTGTAGCTACATGCAGCCATAGTAGCTGGTTGAAGCTACATAGCTGGATCCAGCTACTCTAACTCTCCCCTACCTGATAATCACGTTTGCTTTTATGCGAATATTCGGAATATACATAGTATATAAAAAGAATACAAACAGTTTCAAATATAGACTAGGTGTTAACAATGGGTTTGAACCTTTAAACTAAGCTTTAAACCAAAACCATATTTTGCAGACCAAGAAATATATGCTTACGACGTCAAACATTGGTCACCATTTTTTTCTACATGGGCGCTGACATCTTCAAGTCATGTGACACAAAGTGGCAAGGGAGACTATTGGGTAATAACTAAATTAGACATTGCATAGTAATCTCCCATTTACTGGTTTGTGGACATTCGTATAGTTAAAACTACGAAGCCGTAGAAAGGACATCTGTATATAAAGAGAGATCGTGTTTCAGTGAGGCGACGTGTCCAACTTCGAAATACTGGTTTTAACAGATAAACCCCAAAAAGATTTTGTCAGTTTTCTTTAGGTGTGTATGAAGATAGGATCGGACACAATTGCATTGGTCAATAATGACGAAGGAACCCGATAATATCGCAATGGAAAGCGATATGTATCGCGAGTAAACACGATTATATCGCGAGGGACATAATTCAGTCACTATAAATATCCTGTTCTATATGACGGAACAGTCAAGTGTCTGTAATAAACTCTTTTGATTAGTGTCGAGGTTCCAGGTTTTACGGAGAACAGTTGTTTTTGTAAATAGTGAAGGAAATGTCGTTTGATATGGGCGACTGTTTTGTCGAACTTTTTCAATGTCACTCACCACATACCAGATGCCAAAAATGATTTAAATTACCATATGCCAAATGGTTTAACAACATGTATGCGTGCTTCATATCCTTAAGGTAGTCGCCTGAGTGTATTTTATATCGTGTACGGAACAGTTACTATTCAGGTAGTAAATGTTAAGTTTATTTTCTGTGTGTGATTATAGAAAGCCGATATTGTAACTTGAAGTTAGACCTATAAATTGTCTGCATTACAAAGAGTAGCCCCTGCTTGGAACCAGCTTGACAGAGGAAAGAAAAAAATCGTTGTAAGGGATGAACCAGGGCAGGGTTTCGGTGGGCTGTGTTTGCTTTTCTTAGCGGAGACCCCACACCCCTCAGTGGGTATATTAAGTTTACTAGCCTGGCGTCCTGCACCAATTAAATCCGTCAACTCTTACCTTTCGAATTAAACGAATACCACCTGGACCAGCGGAGCTATATAACCCAGTTTGAGATCATCTTACTCCAACGGATTTCATTTTGACTGCATGGGTATACACTGAAAACTCATTTCAATTTAAAAGAGGTGGTGGTCCTGGTGCTGGTTACTTACGAGTATGGCCCAACGCAAAAAAAAAATAAAAAATAAAAAATCCCCCGCCCCTCCGAAGAATGGTACTCCAATATGAAACACACAGAGACTAATCTTTTTAAGCGTTGTGGTTACGACCACTTAAAAAAAATGTAAACACGACGCGTATAGCTCAATGAGGTAATAAATAAATTAATAGAATGTAAGATGTGTTTATTATTGCTGTTTTTTTGTGAAACAGATCAGGATGTGGATCTGTTTCTTTTAGAACATTTAAAGGTTATATAGGCCCTACTTTTGACCTTTCATGACAAATTTCCCAACTAATTTTAACCAGAGACAATTTTATAGGCTCTCCTTTAATTGGTTGAGAATATATATGTCAGTATTCGATTTTAACGTCTCTTTTTTTATTTGTGATTTGTTTTTTTGATGTTGTTTTAAATTTTGCATTGAGATTCTCGTTTATTTTTCACCTAATACAGCATTACAAAGTAAGACTTGACCATGATTCCCCTGAAGGGATTAATTGGATTCTTATTTCTCACAGCTCATTAAACTTTCAATCAAGTTGGACAAAAATTTAGTTCTCTAACTCGTTTGATCTGAAGCACACGCCATGCAATTTAACTCCTTTACTTACCGATTTGTTTGATCCTGATTAGAATTGCAATTTAGTCATTGACTCATGCAGCATGTGTTAGTTCGTTAGAGCATTGAATAAGGATCGTAATTCTTTTATCACGGTGGATGGGTTTAAGCTAATCCGACGGTTCATTATATAGTTTTCTGAGTATTCAAGAAGTCATTAGTCCATTTCTCCGTATTAAAGGAGGACAATGTAGTGTGAAAATCAGTTAGGTAGTGTCAGGGAACTGAGTAGTGGGTTAAAATAGGACTGTGTTTATTCTTTGCCACTATATTATCTTCTAAATTGTCTGTATTGGAAGGATTAACTCTTTGTTCAGGTTAATCCACGCGCCGTCAAAGAGAAGCCGACACGAAAAGAAAGGGTCATCATAGTTTAATATAACAGAAAAGCAATTTATCATAGCATGCTTACTTAACACCTGTTGGTTAGTTTGATGGGGAAAAAACGAGGCGTAAAGGGTCAATGGTACTAGCTATTGGATTAGCACCTCGTTAAACAAACCAAAAATTCCTTTAGTTTATTTTAGTTAGTTATGTATTACTAGATTGCATTGCCTTGGTCACTGTATATCGTTCTCAAACCCGAGTTTCGTTAATTTATTAAACATTGGTGATTAGTGTTGGGTCTAGCAATTTGTTTAGTGTGGTGTTCACTTGGATGGTTTTATTACCCATGAAGACATCTGCCCCGCAAGCTATACAATTTAAAAAAGTTATACAAGAAAATTAAGACTGTCACCTGAAATAAGGGGCGTATATATAGACATTCCCAGGCGTCACAACTAGAGAGGTTGCACAATCCGTAATGCCAAGCTCCCACTATCACGATTGGCGGCACGATTAAAAATCGTATTAATCGTCGAGTACCCATGCTGGTCCTATCAGATATTGTCAGATGTTGAGGTCCGTCGTGGCAATCGTGTTAATCGTTTTGGACGATTAAAAACATTCTACGATTCTGATCGTGATGATGGTGTCACATCGAGACCCAATCATGAATTCAATCGGGACAATCCTATCGGAACGCGAGACCAGATCATAGTAGATCATGTCACTTGAAATTGAACAATCGCGTGACCATATTGCATGCAAGCGCACCAAACCCTACCAGAACGTACCACCTGGTATCCGAACTTCAGAGAAATTCCACGATCAGCTACGAACGACCAAACGTTGCGTTCGTAACGGATCGTGCGACAGAGGGCCCTATGGAATAAACAAACTATTCTTGGTCAGTCCCATGCGTGAATCTTTCGTTATCTACAGTTTATCATATGTAGTTACACACGGGAAACTATACTTTTATACTTTGTATATAACAAAATAACCCTGCGAATGGTTTCCACTATTCAAGTACCTATCTAGACTTTCAAAACAGACTAAAACTTTGTGATAAATGACCATGTCTTAATGTTTCAATTTCGCACACTACGTACCAGTTATTATATACTATTTATTTGTAAACACGAGCCTTATCAGAATCATCATGAGCACAATATCGTTGTGGATTAATGCAAAATGATTTGACGACATCCACTGTGTCCTGTATAATAATTATAGTTCCAGGAAAATGTAAAGATAGACCTACTCTTCCAGTAGCTGCATTCTGTATCACGAAAGGGAAGTTCTCCACAAACCGGAAGGAATAATCACTAGGTCCTGTCAATATTATAACAGTTATACTTCGGGAAAAGGTTGATATGCTTGTTACTGGTCTTTTTTTCTATGTATAAGATGATAAGCTGATAAGATATGCTTAGAGTGAACACTTAGGAGGAAGAGAGCTTGACCATTCACGAAATATATAAATTATAAAGACGGCCCTCTGGCCTCGAATTATAATAATGTTGTAATCCCAGCTCTGGTTAAGGGCAGTTTGTTTGAAGAGTATAGCAATGCTGTCTTTTCTTAGCACTGGATGAAAATCAATCAATCAATCAATCAACCCACCAACCCAACCAACCAACCAACCAACCAACCAACCAACCAACCAATCAATCGATCAATCAATCGATTAATCAACTGATCGATCGATTAATCAACTGATCGATCGATTAATCAATTGATCGATCGATTAATCAACTGATCGATCGATCAATCAAACACTCAATCAATCAGCCAAAAAGTGGGCCCCCAAATCGATAGAAATATTGGCCTGTTTCAGTGTTCTTTATCCCCAGACACCCGCTGACCGACCGCAGGCCCTACCATGCATATTAGTACACCCGACCCTGGCTATAAGCCCCATACAGTAAAGGCATGTTTAAACCATATACATATATGTTTCTGTTATTTAATCGCTCTATTTTTCTATATTTTCTGGATGTTAATGGGTTCAACAGACATTCTCTGTATATCTGTGCAGATATAGTTGTTTTTTAATCGATTCAACACAGACGAGCCAATCTGGTTGGATAAGGGAAAATGAAAGATGAAGTTAAGGGTGTAATTAGTTACTTGTTACGATGACCTCTCGGCGAATGGCCGTTGATAATCAACCAAATGAATATCTGTAAAACACATCAGTCTGTTCCATTGGGCTTTTCAATTAACTCTCCACTATTTAAGTGAATAGACAATCACGCTGTATATTTTTTCATCGCTGACGAAAGTGTTGTCTAATACCTCCCAGTCCCAACAATGTTGATTAATATGTAGACACGGTTAGCATTTCTGGATACACTTTATAAGATCGTACGCATGATATCTGCTGAGTTCCTGTATATTATCTCAAAGAGTTGTCCCCAAAGATTTCCAGAAAACATTTGCAGATTTTAAGTAAACACTTAATTGACAAAGACATACAGTTTTACGTTATCCTGCGATGTTTCTTGTCTAGTCTAAACGCATTAGAACAAATGCCGAAGAAAAATAATTTAACCCCCAAAAAAAGAAAGAAAACTTTTTCAAAAGTAATCTTAAATATGAATATACTAAAAAAAATACAAATTAAGAGTTTTATTTCTATATTTGTTAAGGGGTTAAAGCATACATATATCTGTACAGTCTGACTTTTGTAGAAGGAATGCGAAACCCCAATGTCTATGCAACAGTGTACACATACCGTTAAACAATGTTGTCATGCTGACAATATATTTGTAAATTATACTGTAATTATATACCCATGATCATTTACTTTGTCATCTCCTAATTGTAAATAGCGGTGTAGCGTGCCAATAATTGCACAAATTATAACACGTGACATGTTATAAGCGTGTGTTATAGCCCGGTCTTGTGTGGTCTCTTGTTTTGGAGGCCATAACGTGGCGTCACATATAACATTCATCAGTCATCTTCAGCCAGATTTTATGACAAACACACGCTCTATTCTGCATTGGTCTCAAACAACTGTCTTTGTAATCAACAACCTAATTTATATTTGATTGCATGGGATTGTCAGAAGTTTACCCTGCTTGGTGTCAAGTTTGCCTTTTATTCTCCCAATAGATAATGTTACCTACTGACCTTTCAACTCTGGTGGTCTCGGTGTCGAACCGTTTTTACAGATAGAAGCTAAAATGCGTAGAACAAGTAAAGTACCAATTACAAAACAATGTGGTATCAAGCTATTGTAAACAAGGTCAATCTATGGTAAGTACGCCTATAGCGATTTGCGTCTGTAAAAATTCCATAATATAAAAGAAGATTATATTTTAAAGGTTTTTTTATGATTTTTTTGTTTGTTTGTTTTTGGTTTTACTTAATAATTTGGTATTTCTCGTCAAGCAGCTTCCAAAGGCAAGAAGGAGATCGTTGAAGTCCTTTCCTGTCCAGTACACATTTAAAGTCTTGTGCCATATTGTAACTGCTCTGCCCTCTCGCCATGCAAGATGGTATTACAGTCGGCTGATGGAAATTTTGAACGTCCAAAAGACCATTTAATTTTTAAAAAAACTGATCTTGGTGTTCACTAGGTTTTACAGAATAGGAACAACTCTTAAGAAATGTAACGAAAAACTAATTTGATTCAACGTTTCGTTCAACCGAAAGATTGAGTCAAAAATAATTCCCCATCTTTCTTCGGATTTGTGATATATAAATATTTTTTGTGTCTTTTAGAAAATACTGTTTGTGATATATACTATATGTTAACCTCCCAGTGATACGCATACTATTAAGTCTTACAGAATGACCTGACTAGTTTAAAGAACTTAGAAGGACGACTTCGTTTTAATCCCAATGCAGAATTAATATATATCATGCTTTTCACTATTCACCCCCTATAACAACATATATCATTGTTGCTACTTGTAGCTTAAAGCTAAACTATTTAACCACCGATATATAGGCCTATAGTTTTTGGAGGCAATAGCATTTTCACATCTGCGGCTTTTCGAATGACATTTTAATAAAATAAAGGAAAGTGCTACTACAGTTTAACATATATAACCTATATTCTAGATAAGTCATTCAATATGTTATACCAGAAGTCCATTAACTGGACTTCTGGTTATATCAAAAACTAATCGTATATTTTAGGTACAACCCCTTTTGGATGTAGACCAACTCAAGCTTACTATTATGATAAATATATGCTTTATTGCGATATTTGTTAAGGGGTTAAAATCTGACAGTTAGGCGATTCAATAACAGCTATTGGTTGACACTATTTCCAGCAGTGGCTAACTAGTTCAGAATGAAACGTAGCTCAAGACAAATAAACAATTTAAATGTTTTTTAAAAAAGGCAATTTACAGCCAAAGATTCAAATTACACAACCTAACTGCATTTCAGTAAACCAAAGCTTATGTTTGGAAATTAAATATAAGCCACAACCTTCGAATTGTACTCATAAAATCACCATTTATTTCTGTCACTATCTTTAAATAAGCAAATAATTTGAAGTTATTTGTTTATAATCGCTGACTGTACGAGTTTGTCGTTTGAGACATGTTTACTCAGCCGTGTCACTGATAAGGGGAGGTCACCCATCCACAAATTTATCATCATGCCCAAATAATTTCACGTGGAGACTTGTATCCAAACAAGCCAAAAAAGTATGTATACAATTTAGTTGTTTACCGGGGTCTTATAGTTCACTAGAGATTTATCTGTGAGCAACATCAAGTTCTTGTTTCACCACAAAGAATTGTTTTATTGCATTTCTTCAGAAGTCCCGAGAAAAGGATAAGCATGCACATCAACAATTCCACAGCATACCAGTGGTTTAAACTATACTAATGATATCTTCACATCTTTACACTGTTTACACGAGGCGCTTCGCGATTTCCCCTCACGACCTCAACATGACGTACATTTTTTAAAAAACCTCCAGTCTTGTTTTAACAATACGAAATAATGCCTAAATCTGTAACTATTTATCTGCGGTTATACAAATCGATAGAATTGGTGGCTTTCAATAAAACGTAAGGAGCTGTTTAGTTGCTTTGGCTAAGCATACAAAACATAACTTTACACACAATAATACGAGAATGTACATGCGTGTATAGAAAATAGACGTAATCTTATTTTGGCCTTGCATGGTGTCAACCAGACTGGTTGCAGTTAGCAATATACTCATATCTTGCCTGTCACAAAATAATATACATTTAGTACCCGAATTCCGTTCTTAGTAGGCCTATACGCATTTATCATCATTATATGAACGTTTGACCAGAAAATATCAGCATGTATGATAATCTATCAGTGCGACTTCCCCGTATACGGATCTAAACATCAACACGTCTGTTTTGTTTATTTAAAGACTTCGCCAGTATACAGCCGAGCGCTTTTAACAGTATATCGGACTAACTGAATATACAAACATGTCTTATCTGGAATGAAGTTGAAATAAATATGTCGAGGAAACATCGAGATGTTCTTCTATAACTTGATATTCTTACTGATAAACTTCAAAGATTTGAAATGCTGTCTTAATCGGTCTGTTTATCTCCCAAACTTATATTCACAAACAACAAATCGTAGATGTCAAGTAGGTGCTTTGATACAAAATCATTTGCAAGGCTATGATCACATTTATGACCAATTACACATCATAAAGTAGATTTATTTGTAAATGTAACGTTTGATGTTCTCTTATCAAGAAAGAAACACCTAACGATGTCAGAATAAATCACAACGCAAAACGTCAAACGTTGGCAGGTTAAGAAAAAGACGACGGAACATCCAATTATGTTTAAAAAAAAATAGGTAAAGATGAAAAACACGAACTGATGTCAATAATACATCACAAAGAAAAAGCCCCAAACCTATTATATAAAGACAAAAACACATAACGATGTAAAAAGTATAGATCATGAGAAAGACATAGTTAACTCTCTCAGTTGTACAAGTCGATGCTGCCAAAAGGAGATCATGACAAACAAACGATAATCGATGTCCAAAAAAATCCTGACAACAAAACGCCAAACGATGTGAATAACAAATCATGACTAAGAAACACCAAACAATGAATAATTTTTTGTGTCTTTTAGAAAGTGAAGATTAACAGTATTTTCGTTATTTTGGAATAACACTTTCTTAG
>JARFOD010109021.1:0-15638 GCA_031763545.1 Mopalia muscosa
GTAAGCTTATTTCTGTGGAAGAGCTGCCCACACAACTTTATGATCACTGAAATAAGTCTCTACGGTTCCAGTCTGAACGGCTTCTGAGTTGGAATATATGTGTTCACTTCCTCTATATGGACAGACGGACAGACAGACGGACAGAAAGATGGACGGACAGCGTGACGTAATAATCCCTATGGCATAATATGCCGATGGGATAAAAACCCTGGGTTAAACGGGTTTGTTTTTATTGTGTTGGGTCATGTTATTGGAATGACCCCATTATTGTAATATCATCATTATCATTACTATGTATCATTATGCTGCCATGGCAACCAGAAATTTGATTAGAATGGTCTCATTTTAAATAGGAGTGGAGTTTATTGTAAGACAAATGGGTTTCCAAAATTTAAAAATCCTGGGTTAAGCGGTATTGATTTTATTGTGTTCACCTGTAATACCATTATTATTATGTACATGTATCATAATGTTGCCTTGGGAACCAGAAATTTTATTGGAATGGCCCCATTTTAACTAGGAATAGAGTTTATTGTAAGACGAATAGGTTTCCAAAATTTGAAAACCCTGGGTTAAGTGGTTTTGATTTTATTGTGTTTATGTCATCTGTAATACCATTATTATTATGTACACGTATTATTATGTTGCCATGGAAACCATAAATTTTATTGGAATGACCCTGTTTTAAATAGGAATGGAGTTTTGAAAACCCTGGGTTAAGTATCAAGTAAAATGGAGGCAGAGAAAACAGCCTCAACCTATGTAAAACAACTCCGGATTGTTTTAAGATTACTCCAATACATTTAATAAACAACATGTCTTTTTAATTGAGTGAAAAGGCGGAAAGGAGTTTTATCTATTGCGTTCATTTTTTAAATATATAATTTAAAACAATGTCTTTAACTGGCAGTTTTCACTCTGCAATTTGAGTGACGTCGGCATAACATATTTCGTTTTTAGAAACTTTGTTAATGATTATCAGTAGGAATCCTACCGGGGGCATGAGTAGTCTGTCTAAAAGTGTGTTCTACCACCCAAACACATTTGTTCTCCACGTCTACTGGTCAGTTCAAATACACATCCCCGACGATCATGCAATTGATTTGTAGCCCTTTCGCTAATTGATTTGTGGTTATAGTCAGCAGGTAGTCAGTCGAGGTGAGATATTCTCGTTGATCCCTTCCGGCCCGTCGATATACATAATCTTTGAAGCATGCATTTAACAATTTAAATCTAAAAAAAACCATTCAAAAATACTTCATTTTTTGGTCTAACTTTTTGCATTATCAAGATTATGAAGAGAAGATTTTGGAAGGGGAAAAAACAGTAAAAAAAAAGTCGTTAAACTTAAATTATGTGTACCCCATACTCCAGAATACACCGAGTTAGCATGTCTGCTCTATTCAGTTGATATAAGACAATGCTTATCAAACTGGATGTTGGGTATTTCCTAATAAGTCACATATAAGTCTATGCAGTATGGTACAAATAGGATAAAAAAATTGTCATCCAGGATATTGCATTTATTTGTCATTGCTATTTGTACTTTCCCAGAGATTCGGTACAAATGTAAATTACTACACTCGTTTAATATATGCTAAAATCCTTATCATTCAGCTAATATCTATATATATTGGGAATAACACAGCGAAATGTACACCAAACAATTGCAAATGGCTAAAATAAGAATACATATTTCTTTTAAACAGTTTTTGATAGCTTGTAACTTGTTCAAAGAACATATACACAGCTTTTGTTTCTGTTTTGTGGCCAATGAAGTCAGTCAAGGCGATTACTGTTCATTCAGTGTTTATCAGCTTTAAACCTTTAAAATATATGAACTAAAGTCAGGTAGTTTTGCAAACCTTTTTGCGTTCAAGATGGTTTACTGTCATACAGTATGTTGGTGTGCTGTCACATGAGTGAAATTACAATACAACATAAAAGTGCAACAGAAAACTTAAATCAATCAATAAAATACATAGTGACAGGGAGTCTCCAATTTCTTGGCTGAACATTGTTTTATCTTGACCATAAGTTGTTGTCAGATTATTTGTGGTATTTAGTTACTTACATAGGACGCAAAATTAACCCAGGTTCTCTGAAAACTTGGTTGTGTTTCTTGTCTATTGCGCCAATGATCCGGTCTTGGATCAAACACAAAGTTGTTCAATTTACCTGTAAATGTCTGTAACTTTTCAATTTTCACTGGATTTCCTTTGAATGGGAAACAAAAAATCCAGGAACGTGTAGGAGCATTAAAGCATAGAGCACTTTAAACAATTTTTTTTAAATATAATATTCAGTTTCTATATTAAAATCTCAGCAGGTAAAATGCCAACATGTAGTTTCATTCTACTTTCATGTTCTTCCAACTGAGCAAACAAAGCTAAGGTATTTGGTAAACCTGGAGTTACATACTCGATAAGAACTAATAACTGTTGCATCTTGTGTATACCTGTGTGCAGGTTACCTCTGCGATTATAAGGCCATAAAGCACAGCCGAAATATGTTTACAGGGGGCATTAGGTCCTTGCCCGGCACCACATTCACACTTGGCTTCTTCAACTACTCCATCAGTCTTTAAACATGTCCACTCTGTAAGAGGCAGATTTCCTCATCTAAGCCTACACAGTAGAGCATTTGAACATATCTCAGGAACCTATAAAATGGTGCAAAAAAAATAAGTACAGATATTTTTTATTTGTTTGATTGGAAAGGATATTTCATTTTTATGAAGGCAGTTTTTATTTCATACTGTTCTTCTCTAATTACGGTGGAAAACCCAGAGGAAACCTCGTAAATACCATCCCTGTGATTGCGGGAGCCAGATCTTGTGACTGGATCACTCATATACCTAGGGGTCAACAGAAAGGCTCGGTCCCCGGAACGGTACATCGAAATATGAGTACCCAGCGCACACGCTAAACACTAATCCACGGCTGCGGCAGCTCGTGTATGAAACAAGTTTAATTGGAGTATATTCTTTTGATGAATGTACTAAATTTAATATTGGCTTCCTATTCAGAATTGTATATACTGTTGACACTTATTCAAATAATATATACTCAGTCAAAAAAGAAACTTCACACTCATCAATTTCTAAGTTTTTCTTGTAACTTCATACAAGAGATATTAGTTTTATCATTAGAGGTAAATGCGTTGTCAAAGACATCATGACACACAGCAACTCCGACGTGCACAAGCATGCAGTTATTGCCAGAATACATCAAGGATAGAGCATGTTTCCGTGTGTTCCTAGCCACGTGACCTTATGAGACACGTGCAATTGAGCCCACGCTAACATAGTAGAGTGACATCTCAGGAAAACAAATTATTCGTTGTTTCGCAATGCCACGACTCTCAAACATTCAACGTCAATGTGCCATTTGTATACTGAATACATGAACGTCGGTCACTGACGTTTCCCGGGTTATGGGATGTAGTCGACGGACTATCCATGATCTTCGGACACGTCTCCAACAAACTGGCACCTCGGCCGACCGACCTCGTTCAGGTACACCACGTGTATCGTCTTACGTCATTTGCGTAATCGATTTCTCACTACAACGTCCACTAGGAATGAATTGTTTAGAGGCTGTGTGACTGCCCAAACCATACGTAATCGTATGCGCAGTGCCCGTCTCCAGGCACGCCGGTTTTAACCCAGTTACACTGACGTCAACGGCTTCTCTGGGCACAACGACATCTGAGATGGACGTGATTGGAATAGGGTCGTTTTAGTGACAAATCCAGATTCACTTTGCACTTCGCGGATGGGAGAGTTAGAGTTTTGAGGAGACGCGGTAAACGGAACGCCCAGTGTTGTGTACATGCAGTGAACCGTTTTGGGGGCGGTCATGTCATGGTTTGGGGTGTCTGAAACCTAACTGCTGTAGGATACAGAGATCAAGTGCTCATTCCAGAGCTTTTGCAATTCATGGCAGATCATGGCACAGGTCTGAAATTCCAACACGATAATGGCAGACCTCATCCAGCCTATTTAACGCGAAAGTTTCTTAGGAATGTTGGCATCAATGTCATGGAGTGGCCCTCAAGGTCTCCCGACCGTAATCCTATAATCATGTATGGGAGGTGTTGGGCAGATTCCGCCAAGTAAAGAACCCTCCACAGAATTTGAAATTGGTGCCATGTTGGTTCAAGCTGTGTTCAGGCGCATCATTCAATCCATGAGAAGACGTTGCGTCGTAGTTGTGAACTCTCATAGAGGGCATACGCACTACTGATTTTATCAAGTTGTAACTTACTATTTTTACTGTCTTACATTTCCGTAGCATTTCCGGTGGAACTGGTTACATTATGAACATGATTTTTAGCCACACCGTCCTAAATGGGCACAAAATGGAATTTAATCATTATTTAAAACCACTTTTTTGACTGAGTTTTTATGACTGACATAAAATCGATTGAAGGGCGCTGTGAGAAATAATTAGTAGCGTTTACTAATTCTTTTGGAGGCCCTTAGAAATTCATGCACTAAATATATTACATGGCTTTATGGATTACAAAGTGTAACTGGGTTAAATTGGGACCATGCGGTGTGTCTTTTTTAAAAGAGTTAACTAGCTCAGATTCAGCTTAAAAGTGTCTGTTTACCTCTCATTACAAAATGGATTTACTTTCTCATTTACGATCTTCTCCAACTGTGGTAATCCTTTAACCTGGCCATGCTAACATTGGGCAGGTCAGAAAGCATTTCCGCATGCAACTCCTTGTAGTAGTGGGAGTCCGATAGAAGCATGTTACACTCCACTTCTTGCTCTCCTGCACAAGAGGATTTGCTGGCATCCACAAACACAAGACTGCAAACAATTAAGTTAAAAAGCTGTAATCAAAAGAAAACAAATCCAACTTAACTACATCCCGTATTGAAGCTCAATCACCAATTAATAACGTTTACTTAAGTTAGGATAAACGCTGCATGGTGTGCATGCATGTACATGTATGTATGAACCAGGGGTCATACCAAAAGGCCTCTTAATAAAGACGTCAAAATCCTAGTAAGTATAGGCAGTAATAAACTCAAGTATATTTTATATATTTAAACAAAGAAAGTTTCACATACCTCTTCCAGGGATCGATTCAGAACACATATATTAATAAAATATACAAAAATGACATTAGCTTTTTACTGATAAGGCGAGTCTGTATACAAGAACAACAGCCGCGTGCACGTCTGCTTGCAAAAAATTGAACTTGCCGAGCAACCAAATCTTTTTTTCCGGTCTGAAAGCTCTCCTCTGTCGAAGTTCATGTTTAAACGCATCGAGGGCCCATTCTCGATAAGGCGTATTCAGTTTAAGAGAAAAATAGTATTGGCCAATCTTGCTCACAACTATATGACGGCGGCAACGGTTCCCAATTGCATTCCATTTATTTATAAGTGAAATAAAATAAAATTCTAAATATATTAAAAGACGGCGTAATCCAATATCTTGCAAATGAAGGGCTGATTACTTCATTAACGTGTAAACGTATCAAGTTGTGAGCATGGTTACCCTCGATCTGATTAAAATCCGACACAAACAAACACTCTCTGTGATGCTGTTTGAAAATATGATGCCCATACCTACCAAAAATGTCCATTTGTTTGGCAAAATGACGAATCAAACAGCAGCTTACAGAAACTGTTTTGTAAATGTTGAATATTTCCGCAGACTATCCAGAGTTCAAAAGGTACATCCATCATGTAAGATATGAGGTCAATTTAAGACTTACATTTAAAGTTGTTGTTAGTTTAAGCATAGAGGTTTAGCAGAAAGAGTAACAACTCCGCCACTTCAATTACGCCAGACGCCTTACAGCTGGATTCTCCCCGGTCAAGTGAACATGGCGTTCGCTCAACGCTTGATTCACGCATGCGCACATATGGTTTAAGGGAATGGTAATTTACTTGATGGCCAATGCCATATAGCCTCCGTCGTGTATGTTTCATTAGATGTTGGACTCTTTAACAAAATAATCAAACAAACAAAACAATGTGTGGTGCTATAATCCTTTTCATACTAATTAGGCGGGGTCGAATGTTGTTCCGATTAGCTCCAGGGGGAGTGGGGGTAATAGTGTATACTTGAAAAATCAACAAACATTAGTAGCAATCAAAGGAAACACAAGACCACTGCTTTTCATAACTAAAATATATATGGACTGGTTTAACCGTCGGCAGAAATAGAGATTGTATGTAAAAAGAACACAGCTCAATCCATTTGAATGTGTATGATTAAACTCTCGCCGAAATGCGGAATTTAGTCAAACTGAAACTTTTAAATGATGAATTTAAAGATTTGGGCAGATTTCCCCGTGTCATTTAAATCAGTCAATTTTTTTGTTTATAAATTGCCAATTTTATGCAAACCGTGTCACCGTCGCACAGTTGACCTATAAAATATAATAGATTATCCAAGGAAGAAACATTATGCGAAGGATGGGAAATCATTCCAACGTGGAAATATGTGTAAACCGACAAAAACTGTAGAACTTTTTTATGTTAGTATCTTATGTCCCGATAGTGTGAAAGGTACAGGTTACGAATTTTGTAATTGCGCATTAAACAGAGCTATGCCCTTTAATAGGTGTATTTGTTTTGGGCATATAAAGTATTGCCCTTCCGCTGACAAAACGGAACAAAACGGAACTGATCATTGAACGTCAAAACAATTGAGCTGGTATTGAATAGAACAGCGGGATAGTCTAGCATGGTCAGCAAGCTGTCCCGAGCAACGAGTTGTTACTCCTTCTGCTCTACCTCATTGGGTTAAGCTTAGGGTTATCGTTAGGGTAAGGTTTAGGTTTTACAAGTAGGGTAAAGTTAAGTATTGACCCAAACCTACAAGTAAAAATTCCCTTTTTTGTCTTAAATGCAAATGTGCCGTTCAAAGACCGATTCCTTTTATTATTTTCAACATGACATCACTAATATATCCAGGTATAAAGCATTTAACATACTCTATTTTGACTATGCAGTTGTAAAACGTTATTACTTATGCTAGTATAACCATATTCCTTGTGTCCTCTGATCTTTTAATGAACAGATAAGACGACAACATTGCGTGAAACCAGACATAACCTTATTGATAGACAAATCTTGGAAGAAAATCTGTTGGCTAGCGTATACTTCATAACGATTGTTTCTCAATGCTGTGACATACCAGAATTGTGCTTCTTTAATAAGAAGTCGGTCGATTGATGTTATGCGGCTTATGCATATCACTTAAACGAACAATTTGATTCCCTGTTAATTTGATAAAACGATATGCAAAATCTTTTGAAATAGCACCGAGCGATTTTCCAGTCATTGGGGAACTTATCCTTTATACCTAGTATCAATATTGGTGAGGAACTGGTGAGCTGTACATTGTACACGCCCGGCAATGGAATGCGCGCTCGATGAAGGACGATTGAGCCCCTCTTTAAATCTATTTTAAATTTGAAGTTGTAACAGTTATAAATGTGCTGTTCATAAAGCGTTTGCAGTTAAATACTTGCTATGACTGAAAATGCAATCCGGAAAGTCTGCAATATCCGAGAGTAAGTTGGGTATATATTCACAAGATCGCTCCACCTATACTCCCCATTCAACAGAATATCCCACGTTTGAGTGTTCATGTCAAATATGCCCTGCTTATCATTTTCAGTTGTTAATGTTACTAGTTATCTCATTATCTCTGCCTCTGAACACTTACTAAACAATCTATCAATATAGGCATTATACTTTAGAAGGTATAGATTTCGTCTATTCTCATCCTATACTCAACTCTTGAACTCAGTTTTCGGAAACCTAATTACACAATCAACTGACTAAGCTTCCTCCGCGTTTATCTCCCTTGTAATATAAAACTACACGCCTGACATTTTTGATTATAATGCTCTCTATAAATGTTCTCACTTCTTAATGTAGGCCGTATAGTTTACAAAAATATATATTTGATAAATTTTTTTAGTCCGCATTAACGAATATCCTTCTATGGTCCAATTAAACAAAATTATATACAATTACGATATAAGATAATCATGTTGGCATGTATTTTAATCCAGGTATAAAACAAACTGGATGTAAATTGGCTCACACATTGACTTGTTATTAAAGCGCCATATAAGCGTTACCCTTTACAGTGAGGTAAGTCCAAGAACCGTCGCCAATATAACAAAAATGATATAAAATCCCCTTCCATGGCAAGTCATTTGATCACTTCTACCTTAATTCAACATATGTCAAATTAGCTTTGTTTTTTATTTTCTTTATTCTTTTTCACATATGTGAAATCCCTTTTAACTTATGTTGAAAAGATTTTCACTTATGTAAAAAGGATTTCACATACGTAAAATAAAAATTAATTTGAGATATGTTGAATTCTTTTCAAAATATGTAGAATTATTTTATTCTTTATTTTTTTATGTGAAACTATTTCACATATGTGGAAAAAAAAATTCCTGGTGTAAAATAAACTTTAGATATATACACAAGAGTACACTTGTCAACAACCTGAGAAATGATTTTTTTCCCCACAGCAAGTGATTGTATCCAACCTTCGCTTGTGCTCGTATCGACTTGTGAAGAATTTCAAGACCAATACAAAGACTGATACAAAGACGATTGGAATATATTCCGCATTCTGTGTGCAATTTTAGCCTCAGCAGGGCACACTCCCACATCGAGACAGTTGGTCAGTTGGTCCATAGCGAGATTACAACAACAACAAAACAAAGCGCAGATATAAATATAGGTTATTGAGTGCAGACTGCCACAAGTCGAACACTCGCATATATTTACAGCCAACAATACAAAACAATACATTCTATAATGAAAAATGCCAATTAAGGTGACACATATAGAGTGAATATTATATTAGGCGAAGGGTTTTTTGTATTCATTTTTTTTATTGTAATGTATATCACCTTATTTTCCCGACGAATCCTTAGGCTATATCCCGGACGAATCAGACGTAGTAATGCTCTCTAGGGAATCGGTCGCAATTGTAGGAAGTTTCTCTGATTTATTCTTCACTAGAAAATAACAAATGCTTTGCGAAACGCAGAAGATGGATCTTCTGATTTCATTATAATTTTGAGCAAATTCATTGTTGCTAAATACAGGCTGCGAGGAAGAAGTCTATAGCTATACAAGAGTTCCATTCACTTTTTAATTTTACATAAGTGAAAAAGATTTCCACATGTGTGGAACAAAGGTTTATTTTCGATATGTCGAATTTTTTTTCACATATGTTGAATTATGTTTTTATATTAGTGAAATTCTTTTCAACATATGTAAAATAAAGTCATTAATTTCACATATATGAAAAAAAAAATTCACATACGTGGAAAATATTCAACATATGTGGAATAAAGCAGAAGCGATAAAACCGCCTGCCATACCCTTCACGTATGAATTAAGACAATTCCCTGAAAACAGATTAAAGCTTTTAAAACGTAAATGTACAGTAAACCAGAGTCTATTCGCCAAACACGTATTTCCTCTAGATCTGTTATTTTTTAAAAACATTGAAACACTGTTTTAATGGTCGATTTCGAAAGTGGCGAACCTAATTCAAGTCTTACATATGTCATCCTTTAAGTATGTAGCGGAAGATATTGAAGACAGCAGAAAATACTAAAGAGAATATATAACTCTTTATCAACTGGATACAGAATGAAACTCTAGAAATATTGATCTGTGAAGCGTTGTTGTTGTCAAGACGAACTACACTGCTCTTTTTTTGCTTTCTTTCTTTTTATTTTTCATATGCGACCATATAAACATAAAGAAGATCACGGGAGCTTCCCAGAAGGATTTATTTTACGACCGGATTGAAAGCAATGCAGTGCAGGGCATACGTTCCTCTCGAAATTTAGGGCATCGCGTTATGACGTTGATACCGGTCATATACAATGCCCACAATAAAATTGCGAAGGTAATACGTCATTTAGGGTTAAGTAGATCCCATATCATGCCATCTTCGAAATGGACGACTTACTGAAAACCATATTGCATTGAATGTTAATTGCAACTGTACATTAAGACATGCAACTGTTGATCTCTCTTTGCTGCCTTTTCCGGAATATACTGAACGATGACAACTTTTGCGGGAGGGAATTGCTACGTCCTTATGTAACTTTGAAATATTATCCACTTTGAATTTATACTGGGATAATGATTTTCGCAGTGACATAAAAGATTTAATAGGCAAGTGTTCTTGTTTCTTAAAAACTGATACAATTTTTTTCATTTTATAATTATTTACTTTTCTATATATTTTTTTGATAAACCTTATTGTTTTTTGCCTTAATTCGTCATTCATCCAGGAATATATATATTCAGCAATACAGATAAGGGGTGTTAACTACAATGGGAGCTGTTACCACGACTCAAATTCCCTTAATGCGATTTTAAACCTTGTGTTTCAGATATTTCTTTATTTTTGGGTGCGAGAAAGTGTGAAATGAAAAATATATCATCAGATAAGTTAAAAACGCTTGAGTATGACGTTAAACCCCAACCAAAACACAAAATAAACATTATCTCTAGCCGTTATGAGCGCCTTTTGTAAGAGACCCTGAAAAAAATTCAAGATTGAAAGTAAATCGTATCGTACACTGCATGTATAATGAGAAAGAGTCCTAAATAAGATTGAAAGTAAATCGTACACTGCATGTATAATGAGAAAGAGTCCCAGATAAGATTGAAAGTAAATCGTACACTGCGTGTATAATGAGAAAGAGTCCCAAATAAGATTGAAAGTAAATCGTACACTGCATGTATAATGAGAAAGAGTCCCAGATAAGATTGAAAGTAAATTGTACACTGCGTGTATAATGAGAAAGAGTCCCAAATAAGATTGAAAGCAGATCGTACACTGAGTGTATAATGAGAACGAGTCCCAAATAAGATTGAAAGCAAATTGTACACTGCGTGTATAATGAGAAAGAGTCCCAGATAAGATTGAAAGTAAATCGTACACTGTGTGTATAATGAGAAAGAGTCCCAAATAAGATTGAAAGTAAATCGTACACTGCGTGTATAATGAGAAAGAGTCCCAAATAACATCGAAAGCAAATCGTACACTGCGTGTATAATGAGAAAAGTCCCAAATAAGATTGAAAGTAAATCGTACACTGCATGTATAACGATAAAGATATGACAAGTAATGCGACTTTGTACATTTTGTCATTTCTTTATTAAGTTTCATCGAACCATTCCATAATCGAGTTTATTTAATGAAAAAGATTCCCAAATAAGATTCAAAGTAAATCGTACACTACAAGTATTATGGGAAGAGTCCCAAATAAGATTGAAAATAAATCGTACACTGCCTATATAATGATAGAGAGTCCCAAATTAGATTTATTTTGCAACATCTTTAACACATGCATTACCTGTCCTTGTTTATTCCGAAAGTTTCTAATATTCACCGTATTCAAGCGCTGATTTAAGTTGAAATCAACGTTGGTATCCCAACACAAGGCTTTACAAAGTACTAGTTCTTTACTTAGTTCTGGTCTGACAGCCACCCATTGGGATCAAAGAGAGTTTCGTTCTATTAGTAATTATTTGTCTAGGCTTTATCATCTCGCTGGCATTTACTTTATGTTTAAAGCCAGCAATTATAACCAATTATATATTTACGGTGGTTGAATTATTTAGCCAACATCAAGAGAATGGAAAACGAATCGTTAAAAGCAACATTCAGAAAGTGAGTTTAGACTGATTAATCGGAACTTAGAACACGGGATAATTGAGAAACGTGCGATCTCCTGCTACGAGAGATCCTGTTATCAACCGACCCTGTATGTCGGCCAGCTAAGAGCTTCCATTACGCAGTTTCATATGAACCCGCTGTACAAAGAGAAGACATCCTTTAGTGAACTCGGTTCTCCGTTCCTGTGGAGAAATCTCTCACAGCAGATTCCAGTCCTGCAATAGAAACTCAGCTGGAGAAGGAAGCGAGAAAACACGGAGCAGCACTGCATAAAAACATTTGTAGTGATGATAGACTGATTTGGAAGTATTGTAAAGACCTTTTTGTTGAAATATGACAGTGTGTGGATAATGCCGATTTATTCTCATGGTCATCTTGGACTGCCAATGCGACAGAGAGGATGGATTCCAGCAGAGATATAGTGACATCCAAACAGCTGTAAAGAAAACAATATAAAGACTATAGCTTCAACCAATGCGAACAATAGGTTTAAACAATATATATTTAATATATTCATATTATATGAATATATAAGACAGGAAATTGGGTTTGATACCGTGCATATAACTATCAAGAGATTGTCACCTATATACTCTTTATTCATATCAAATAGAGAGATACAGTTTCATGACTCCGATATCGCTGTGTTTATTGGTTCGCTTGTTTGTTTAATAGGGATCTGAAACGCAGAACTTTGGGTTATTTCATTCACATGGCGGAGCGTCATTACATTCATGGAAGAAACCACCCTCCACGCCACTGGCAACAGACGACAGACGGGGCATGTACAGGAGACTCAACGTTAACTATTTGAAGACATAACTAAAGATCGGCTTTCTTGTCCTCTTTACAGCACTAAGAGCACAAGGGCAACAGAAAACGCCCTCCTACCACTTGTCTGTGTTTTTGTGATCGTCGCGTTGTGGCTGATTACACATGAGCATTTGGATTATTTATTAATTTAGGAATATTCCATTAACAGTTTTGGTCAGTAAATAAAGGCATGTGTACTTATAAGACATTAAAGTACAACATTCACAGTCTACGTACCTTTGTATAAATGTTTCCTTTTAAATGAGTTTTACACTTCTCCAACATTTTGTTCGACAAGTCAGCTGCAACACTAAGAAGATATAGAGACACCTAGATGAAACGCAGCTTCCGTAACTGTAGAGGAATAAGAAGACGTATCTATATACAGATTGTTTTGTTTGTTTGTTTGATTGGTGTTTTACGTCGTACTCAAGGGTATTTCACTTATATGACAGTCTTATTACGGTGGAAAACCGGGAGGAAACCTCGCAAAAACCACCCCGTGATTGCCGGAGCCACAACATGTGACTCGCTCATATACCTGATGGTCGAAAGGCGGACTCGAACATGTGAACGGTAAATCCAAGCATATTCAGTTCAGGAAGCGCACTCGCTACCACTGAGCCACGACCGAGGCCCGGTTATACTTTTGAAAGAAATGTAAATGTGTTTGTGTGATTGGAGTCTAACATTGTAATCAAGGGTATTTTACTTATATGACAGATTCTCCACTACATATTGCTCCTTGTAAAAATCACCCCTACGATTGCTGAGCCACACTGTGTGACTCATTCAAATACCTGATGGTTAACAGATAGACAGATGAGTATATCGAATTAGAATTAGTAAGCGCACACACTACCACTTAGCCACGGCTGTGGGCCTTAAATGTAAATGTAATTATACTTACAGATGGTACAGCACTTAGAAGCTTGATTTCTCTCTTACATGACTTCAAGGACTTCAGCATTAAATAGCATCGAGCCTTGTACTATCAAAATATAAAAAATATCAACATTATAGACTAGAACCAATCACAGATCCGTCCACAAATAACCTTAACTTTACAGGTGAGGTCAACATAAGAAAACCTTATCCTAGGATATAATCAGTATAAGTTAACACTAAAAGTTCAAACAAACACCACCAAAAAACGCAGACATGGACATGACAAAAGTTCACGTCACTTTGTTATGGCAAGTTAAATAAACACTTGGCAGCAAGGCTGCCAAAGAGCTCGCCTGTTCCACCAATGAAAGGGAATTCATTCATTCATTTTGCCTTGAAGGTAAAAATACAAAATGATTTGACATGTCCGCATAAAGTCTGTTAGAGTAATTAATACGCATGTTGTGTCTCAATTGCCCAAAATTTAAGGATAATCAAGTTATTCAATATAGAAACACAGTGCTTAACACAAATTGGACACTATTTTCTCGATTGTTTGTTTGTCTGATTGGTGTTTAACTTTGTACTCAAGGGTATTTCACTTATATGACGACGGTCACAAATATAGAACATCACAAACAAATCTGCTCTCTGTTACCCTTTAGCTCTGCGAACAACAGGGTAACAGAAAGCAACCTCTTTTCTCGCCTCTTACGATCGACCGAGGAAGCCGAGTGTATGTGTAGTAAATTCGACAGAAAAAGGGTGCTATATATTGTACGTGCGTGCATGCGCATATATAAACTGCTCTACAAATGTGTTTGATATGTTTAGATATTATTGTCTGCTGCTAGCTATAGTATGTTACTTGGTAACATTACAAACTAAATTTAAATAAGATGCATTGATTACCCTGGCGTCCAAAATAATGACTTACCGACGAATTACGATTGACTTAAATCTTATTGAGGAATTAAAACAGTTTCTTAAAATAAAACATTTTAAATGGACACGAATCTTATAAATATAAGTCCCTATATTAAACAGTCTAAAGGAAAATAAAATCAACCAGATGAGTATTTACTCTTTAGGTTATTATATCCATTTTTAACTAATTTTATTTATCTTGGTTATATTTTTTTTTCTTTTGAAGATATACCCTACCCTATCTATTTTACTTGTTTTCTCTGGATTCATTTTGAGTGAACCGTACTTGGAAAATAGAAACATCTTAAATTGGTTACGTTCTCATTTATTTCAACGCAATCAAAGTTACTGCTTCCAGATGATAACTATTCAAACTGGAAGTCAATGTCATCAGGCATTCCCCAGGGTTCCATTTTAAGACCGTGGTTCTTAACGTATATAAATAATCTTCTATCTCCTTGTGTATATTTTTTTCACGATAACAAGAATCTACAAAGAATGACAAAATGCTGTTTCATTTTAATCAAAAGCATTTGTTTATTTACGTAATAAAGATAATAATATGCTTCAAAATTAATTAGTTGATCTGACTACGAAATTCAGAAATGCCCTAGTGAAGCTTACAATATAAGTAACCCTAACCTGCCCAATGAAACTGGGCGCTGGAGTAATTTTACTTGGGAAGTATCTGGCTCTTTCTATCGGTATATTTCAAAAAACATATTGTTTATCGCTGGTTTAATTCATCCGTTAACTTGGATAAAAGATATAAGATGACTTGCGCTTTTGGAGAACCTGATTGTGGCCTTTTCTGTCAGACACAAACAATTTTTAACAACATATACATATTGTATAACAAAGATAATGTAAGATAAAAACTGTCTTTTTATCTTTTATTGTTGGGATCAAATTGTATCACCATACATCAATATTGCTTGTCATGTTGTAATAATAGGAAAATGAACTGAGCACCTAGTTTAGACAACAATGATTGTGAACTTTAACCAGACGATCTTGTTCGATAATCGTCCTTCAACACTTAGACTAGCTCGAGTTTACGAGTGCAATAAGTGGAAATTTGATATCAATGCTAGCAAATGTAGTTTATGATTTATACAAAATATGTTCAGCAAACAGATTATAAACACAAAGCTGGTTGTTCTTCGCCAGCCGCGCAACCAATGGGGGTGATCTTGTTAACATTTAAAGAAAAAAGTCTTAAAATAGCTCAGATGTCTTTACCATGCAGCCATGTTAAAATCTAGACGGCCCCTGGGCCCTCGACTAGTGGTTGGC
>JARFOD010109032.1:0-15636 GCA_031763545.1 Mopalia muscosa
ATTAAGCATAACCGTTAATTATTTAATTTAAAATACGGAAGTGACGTCCGCGTTCGCAAAACCAAATGGTCACTTCTGTGGCTGTTTGCTTGTGGCTGACACCGTTCTGTACCTCCTATATATATGTACAATGACCTATATATACCCATAGGTCATTGTATATGTAGGCCTACCAGCGGCTGGTTGTTGTTTCGGTGAACACTTGCTTTCGGTTTTGTGTGAGAGGGCCAACAGATGCAGGCACTAGAGAGACAGCCATGACTAGACGATAGAACTACTATGGCTGCGAACGCGTACATCACTTCCGCATTTTAAATTAAATAATTAACGGTTATGCTTAATCAATTGAAAGGGAGTTACAGTTGTTTGTCTTTAAACATATTCATTAAAAGAAATAAGTTTAGGTCTAAAATCGTTGGTCTTTCCCTTTAACTTTAAGATTAGATGTTCTTCTAGACTGGCGTGAGTTTGTACTGGAATCAGATTTAAACTCTTTATTGTACACTCTCAGAAATAATGGTTCTTCGAGTCGTCCCGAGAAAAGAGGATGGTTCTGTATGGAACCATTACGACAAAAACGGTTCTGTGATATAAGGAGAAAGGTAGCAAAACTTGGAAAAGTTGCTGTGAAGTTTCCATAAAGAACCATAAAGGGTTCCACCAGAGCCATGACTGAAGAACCTTTAAAGGATTGTAGTAGAGCCATATTTTTCTTAGAGTGTATGCAATGCCAGACGAGTTATATTTTTATACACTAATCTGATGAAGCCCGCGGCCGTGGCCCAGTGGTAGCGAGTGCGCTTCCTAAACTGAACCTGTTTCGATTAACCGCTGACGGGATCGATTCCGCCTGTCGACCATCAGGTATATGAGCGCGTCACATGTTGTGGATCCGGCAATCGCGGGGGTGGTTTTTACGAAGTTCCTTTCCGGTTTTCCGCCGTAATAAGGCAGTGTTCAGTGTGAAGTGGACAATCTGTCGTCATATAAGTGAAATACGCTTGAATACGACGTTAACCACCAATCAAACCAACAAATCCCTACATCGTGTTCAACAACGTTATCAGAATAAAAGCCTGAAACAGCCAAAATGTAATGACCATCACAAAGCTGAAACACAGGCAAAATTGTATTGTAGATTTTACATATCCAAAATCGTTGTCTCAAATTAACAGAAATCGTTTTCCGAAAATATTATTGACAGCGGTAACTCTCATTTTTACTTACAGGGAAAGTTGACTGGAATATGTGGGTCGATAGGCTCTGGAAAGAGCTCTCTGTTAAAAGCCATATTGGGAAGGGTAAGTGAATAAAAAAAAAACAATTTTCATTGAAACAGGGATAATTTATTAAGCAGGTACCAGTACTTATGGTATTCCTTTTGTCAAATTCTGATTGTTCGAAATCACGTTAAATGTCATTAAACAAAACATAACTTCTATTTCGATTGAAGCCATACAAAATGGCAATGTTGGATGCTGGAGTGTGGGACTGAGAATTATCCTTTTGCCCGTCAAAGCTATCAACTCGTCTCTCATCGTATGTTAACGTTGTATCCTGGCACTTCGTCAAGGAAATATAGTGCTAATTAAAGGCAATAATGGTGCCACCTTGTCCTTCATTGACTTTTAACCCGCCTCAGTGGACTTACCACGCATCTGACTTCTATTGATCAACGGCTATTTATAAATAGTAAATACTAATTATTTTGGTTTAAACCGCTGACAAAATTAAAGACGATGCTTTTTACGAAAATTATCAGCACAGGGTCTCTGCGAAGGAAATCTGTTGGGTTGTCCAATTTGTTTGTTTTTATTTAGACTATTGGCTTATATAGGGTATTTAGGGGTGGGTACATATGCAAAATTCTCATTGAGTTGGTTAAATACCCTGAACATATCCCTTTTTCGACAACACTTCCAACTTTCATTAGTGACCATCGCTGTCATTTTAACTACCAGAGTCCAATGGTACCACAATATCTGATTGGTTGCATAGAAATTCCTACGCATCCAATCAATCGCTTGGAAGCCGTGTCCGATTATATGCGAACAATCCGCCAAGGGTTGCAATGCAGAGTATCCCGGAATAAAACTCTGGGCTAGCGGAGATGGGTTTGATCCGTCATATAGGACAAAACGTAATTTCTACTTATAAGCCCTTACCTTTCATTTCTACAATCTGCCAAGGGTTGCCTTAACGAACACCATAGGCTATTTACCCAATGATATTTGCCTTTATTGTTTTAGAGAAGCGAGTTATTTTTACCTAAAATATTTTTAGCCATTCAACATTTCACTAACACTGTATTGGAAAAGCAAGAACAGTCTCTTTCACCATCAAACATTTTTCTGCATTTAAACTGAATTCAGTTTGCATTAGAATTTTGCCAGGGCAGTACCATTTTGTAACCAAGTACCATCTTGCTTTTCAACAAAGTGTATACTCAATGTCTGACATGGAGGTAAGACAGCGACGGGGTTAATACCAGTGGGTCTAACTGGACTACATTAGCTATATATCTGTTTTGTTGTTGTCGTTATTGTAGGTGGAAGCAATAAGTGGAGATTTTGCTATCAATGGATCCCTGGCGTACGTGGCTCAGGAAGCCTGGCTAAATAATGCCACTGTCAAAGAGAACATACTCTTCGGAGAAACTTTCGACAAGCAAAGGTATATTGCTGTTCTAAACTATACACTTGTGGGTAAGATCGACCCATACAACGACCCCTTGACGTTCATTTTTACATCAAAATCAATCATTTCTCAGCAGTATACCCATCTAATTTTTTTATCGATTTAAAATGTCTTCCCGATTTTAGTACTAGATCTAATAGAACCGTTAACCGTTCCTCAGTTGATGGCTGTGGTGGAACCGTTTTATAGCAACTGTAACCAATATGTCTCCCCTTTTTCCAATATCACCAATCCCTCCGAGGACCATTAGTTTTGATAGTGTAATTGGCCTCACAATATCATCATATTTTGATAGACTCTTTTTTCACCTATATTATATGTCGTTTGTCAGGTATGAACACTGCCTGGATGTATGTTGTTTGAAAGACGACCTCAATATTCTATTGGCTGGAGATCAAACCGAGGTATGGAAATGAATTTAATACTCTAACAGTCATACTGTCTTTTCTTGAGTTAGGTGCATGATTGGCTTTTCTCATACTTGCTCGCGTTATTTGTCATGTACAGACAGTCAGTCAACGTGTGATCTTTAACGCCACGTGGTGTTTTGCCCAGAGCAATTGATAATAAAGCCAGTAGTGCATCTTAAGGCTTTTCTTAGCTCTGGGGAACATTCTTTTCCTATAGAGCAAAAACTCTTCACAATTTAAAATTGTGATAGTGCGCACAATGTTAACACTATCCACCCAATCAATTTAACAAGTATTTTTCAGTTTTAAGGAACTTTAGATATAAAAAGGGGAGTAATCCAGAAATAAATAGTTTTCACATGTTTTAATAAATATTTCTTTTCCTGGTCGTATAATATTTTCAATATTTAAATTCTCGGCCAAATAATTATCCTTTCTACATTTTTGAGTAAATATTTTCTGGGATTTAAGGGTAAGAAAAAAGAATTAATTCCACATTTTATCATGGCTTCGTTTATAACGGTGTTATTGTTTCTTAATTTTCACATAGTGCCAATTACCAACAGTGCCTTTCATGATGTCATGTAACTAAAATGCTATTAGGTCCAACATAAAACATGAATGAAAAGACAATAGATGAATATTTAATTTCAATAAACATTTCGTCAGATTGGAGAAAGAGGAATCAACCTTAGCGGTGGACAGAAACAGAGGATAAGTCTTGCTCGGGCAGTTTACAGTGATCGGGATGTCTACTTACTGGATGACCCGCTCTCTGCAGTTGATAATAGAGTCGCCAGTCGGATCTTTGCCCAGTGTATCCAGGGGGTGCTAGCTGACAAGAGTGTCCTCCTAGTGACACATCAAGTCAGGGTAGGTAACTCTACTAATCGGACTGGTCGAATACAATTCATCAAACTAACAGATAATACTTTCGACTTCACATGCGCACAAAAGACGCTTTGTATTACGACTCATTTAAGCCTCATTGTGGTACTTCCGGTCTCCTTTCAAGTGGCCGATAGACCAATGAAATTTAATGTTTACTTTAAACATGGTGTGACACACGACATTTTGGTCAAACGTTTTCCTGTTCCATAGCATCATATGTTAACAGACATAAAAGGCGGTTGATTGCAAGAATACACCATATTTGTTGTCAATCCATATTATCAAGACAATTCAAACTGATAAACCAATATTTGTTTGCGTTTGGGATAAAAGGAAACCCCTGTTTGTTAGGTTAAACAGTTCTTTTTTGTGTCTGTTAGTTTTTATACCGTTGTGATGAGGTGATATTCATGAAGGACATAGGAATGATGGCTAACTACACCCATGAGGATTTACTTAGAATCGACCCTCAATATCGAGACATGATCGAGTCCGTGGAGACTGAAAGGCAAGAGGAGACTAAGGATGGTGAGTTATCTCCCTTATGGTTCAGTTATTTGTTCAAAAGTTTTTCTTAATGTTTATAACAGATACAAAAAAAATTTCAACCAATTTTCAGCGTTTCGCATCAAGTTTTAAGTTTTTCAAATTAATTATATGTTTCAAAATGAAATAATGTTTGATAATGTGTAAAATGTTTTTAGCAATATTTCTTGCATTATTTTAATGTGTATTCTCATAATTTAATGATTCGCTTCATTTTTTATTGCTGTTTTTTTATATTAATCATCCGGGTTTCTTATAATCTTTTGATAAAATGTTTGTAATGTCTTTGTTGATTTTTTTATGGTTATCATGGAATTTTTTAAAAATGTTTTCATAAAATACTTTGAATTTCAGGTGCCAGAAGCTCTCATGAAGAGGCCAAGGTGCCAGATCAAGCTTCGGACAAACTAAAAACAAGTAGGCTTTGTGATATTCACTTTTATTTTTTAATTTGTCAAATTTTGCAATGACCTATTCATATGTTCTGTATACTTTGACATGGTTTCATTTTTAAATAAATGGAATTTATTAATAAAAACTTACCTGATTTCACCAAAAGTAATCTTATTGCAGATAAACTGCTAGCAGCCCTATTAAATCGTGATTAATCCTCCAATCAATCAACTAATCAAATTATCAATTGATTTCAGACTCCGGTAAACTGACAGGAAAAGAGGCTTCAGTGTCCGGGGATTTAAAATGGTCTGTTGTAGGCTCGTACTTTACCTCGTCAGGCGGGTACATTTCTGGCCTGATTCTGCTTTTCGCAATTGCGTTAAATGTATCGAGTCAAGCTTTCCCAGCTTGGTGGATCAGCTTTTGGTTGGAGAAAGACTTCGGTGTAAGTAGCTACAATTGTTTTTATTGTCAATGTTTGTTAAATAGACATCAAATACTTCTTTCAAGTCTCGCGTGAACCAGACTCCGAGCATGACACGAGAGTCTGGTGGCATTGCAACCAGAAAGAAATTTTTAAAACAAACAAGTTTTGAAGAGAAACCATGATCATTAAGGCGCGCTTGTCGCACAGTTGGTTTTTAAAAATGCATGTATTTCAAAAATTATATCGAGCTCAAAACAGATGTATTTTTTTACAACAAAATTAATTTGGGATTTACCTGTTAAAGTTGAAAAGTATTCTGTTCGTAATTTTTGGTTACTACAATGAATTAGGTCATTGGTTTACTACATGAGCTACTTGATGTAAACATTAAAATGAGTTATAATTCAAATTTTACATTTAAAATGTAAAATTTAATGTCAATTTTAAATTTAAATTGTGTACATACCTGATAGCATGCAGGTATCATCACTTTTGGCCGAAACTAATTACCGCGGAAGACATTTTTAAGCGAGTGTGGTACTGCTGAGAAATTATTGATTTTGATTTGAAAATGAAAATAGCCGTTTTATGGGTCGATCTAACCCAAAAGTGTCTAAGGATGAAAACGAGATGACTTATGTCAGGGTAATGCCATGTCATTTTTATATATTTGAGGATAAAGTGCCAAATCATTGTATCGTTTTGCTATTTCTAAAGGTAAGGAGGCTTCAAGTAGCATTGCTAACAGCAGACTAACCTGGAGAGGATGTAAACTACACAGACTTATAGAGTATGGACAGTGTGTTAATGTACTGATGTAGACTTCTGCTTTTGTACCCTCTTTCAGTTAATTGATGACAACTGTACGCAGTCCTGTGAGACAATAAACATCCGAGAAGACCCGAATTTTGTCTGTCACCTCCTGACCTACGCTGCCAGTCCATTCATAATCCTGGTAACTGGGATCATTGCCGCCTTAATTGTTGCTAAGGTAAACAAATCAAGTGGTAACCATGGTAGCGTTTTTATCGCTACTGTCTAAGATTTTGTTATTCTTAACTGTTCATCTGTTTTTACCCATGTGATAACTATCAGATCCCAATTTAATCCCAGTAGTTCCTAGATTAGCACTTATTTTATTTAATTGCTCTAGCAAGTGTCCGTTTTCGCGGGGGGAAAACAACAGGATAAAGCAGTACATTTGCCACGAAAAAAAATTACTAGAAAACGGTTGTTCACCGATAAATTTCGATATACAATTTCTGGGATCCAGTCATTCTTGCAAACATGTTGTTAACTTTAGGTCTAAAGACCATTAAAATAATTTAGTATGTTAATCAATCGATTAATCAATCAATTTAATAACTAATAACTAATATTTCGTATTTCAGATCACGTACGCCGCATCCACAAATTTCCACAACAGCTTAATACGCAAGGTATCCAGTGCAACGATGGCCTTCTTTGACACGACCCCTATCGGTCAGATTCAAAATCGATTCACCAGTGATATGGATCAAAGTAAGTGCATCACGTCATATTAATTAATCTGCCTAATACTGAGGTTTTGCATTATGACGTTACCACAACAGAGTGACGTCACCACAACAAAGTGACGTCACCTGCGAAATGAAGTTGCCACTTTATGGCACGGAAGGGCAGTCTGCAATACCTATGTTTATTTGTTAATAGTATTTTAAATACAGCTTTGTCTTATTCTGTATTTGCTTTTAAGTTTGTGCCAGTGTAATTTATATCTAAAAATAAACATCGACGGGGCTTTTGTGTGTGACAGTTAATTTTCCTGTATGTGTTATAAATTTGCCTCGTGCTGTTCATTTTACCGCTGTCAGTCTGTCCTCTGATTTAGGACAACATATGCCAAACGTAGACATTATGTCTTTGCCTAGCACTGTCGAAATTTATAACAGAACAAAATGTTTTTCATTTTATGATTGATAAATACGATGTTAAATTGTTTCATTTTTTTTAATATAATGTATTTAAAATCACCTGTGTACAAAACAGCAATTATGCTTATTTAATTGATTTGGAACGGAAATAAAGTCTGGAAGACTTGTTTTATCCCGGCTAGACTGAAGTTATATATTTGTATTCTAAGTGAGCCATGGGAAGTGTACATATTAACAGTTTTAAATGTTTTATTTCAGTGGACAGTTTCCTATCAACCAATCTGGAGATGTTTCTGTATTACGCCCTGTTGATTGTTGTCATCATAATCACCATAATGCTTTCGGCTCCGCTAGTAACCGTCATCCTATTCCCAGCTGCTGTCGTCTTTTATCTCATCTGGCTGAGATCTCGACCGGCTGTGCGAGATTTGAAGAGAGTTGAGAACGTGGCTCGATCGCCTCAATACAGTATGGTGACGTCGACTGTCCGAGGTTTGACCACAGTGACGTCATTCGGGAAAACCTCAGATTTCAGCAAAAGGTATGAAGAGTTTCACTACATGTCTGTTTTTTTTTTTTTTTTTTTAAGTGTTGGCTGACTTATAGCCGTATTGAAATTAAATAAATAAACAAATTGAAATTAAGTAAATTTGAGCCTGTTAATCCTCACGGCATATATCATTGTAAAATAAAATCAATTCTACTTCCTACATTGAGACATTGACTCTAAGATATGCCTGGGTCATAGTGTTTTGCACTACTTTAATTGATGGGCTGTGGCATAGGTCGTCCCAAATATAGGCTGAAATTAATGCGCGATGGCCTGGCTTACCATATGAGAGTTGTCTTAGTCTCGTCCACTATAGAAACTATTGTATCATATTGTAACTAGTTTGATTTTTACGTAATTGGGGCTAAGCAAGAGATCCACCACGTGGCTTCCTGGGACGATCGCGATGGCGAGGGTCTAATTCAAAGCTGCAGTCTACCTTGAACAAATGAACAAAACAATAGCACAAAATTAGGCTCCAAAGCGTGTAATGGGAGTCTCGGTAAGTTGGCAAGGGAGGTAATTTTATCCTTGGAAAGCGGTCCTCTGACATCAGTACATTCGTGGTAGTGGAGGTTTTACATGACGTCACACACATTTGTGCATTGTGACGTCATTCAAAAATCCATGAATCCCGACCGTTTTGATGTCAGAGGACTGCATTCAATGACCTTTTTGGAACATTACCAGACTCCCATTATCGACCACTCTTAACGGGACCCCCTGTAAATGTGTGAAAACATATACCTACTATCTGTCTAAAACATACACGGTTTCTTTTATCCAGGTTTTGCATTATTCTGGATCGCTTCCATGTGCGACTGGTGTGTTTTCAGTTCGTGTCTCGTTGGATGGCAATTCGATTAGAGCTGGTCGTATGGTTCATCATAGTGACCATTTCAACCGTAATTGTGGCGGTTCCATCGCAGCAAGCCGCCGCAGAGTCAGGACTGGCTCTCAGCTTTGCACTTCAGGTTAGTATGCAAATTACTGAAAAGCTGATTACTGACTTCGGGAATTTGAGCTGATTTAGTTGGAAATATGGAAACCTTTAGCTTGAATAATGGTACAGAATATTTTGGAAAAATCCTGTGGGATAAATTATCACCTGTAGTTGCCTGGTGTCATGAATTTAAGCTTATTCAGTTGGAAATAGCTTTTTTTCCTTTGTCAAATCCGTCTTAAACTCCAAACAAAATCAATGAACAGCACTTATTATTCATTGTATTGCTTTTTCAGCTCTCCAGTATCTTGTACATTATTGTAATGTTCACAAACGAACTGATTGCCTGCTTCACGTCAGTAGAAAGAGTTGATGATTATATCCAGGTAAGTGAAGGGGGCAAATCTCTTAATATAAGTTACACTTATTAGTCACTCGTTCATTTTAAGCTATATGTGGATGATGTGTAAAAGTAAAAGGATGTAGAAGTGTTATCACTCAAAATAGTTTTTCCTTGATTCGTTCATTTTAAACTAAAAGACATGTGTTTCGTCTTGAAATGAAGAATCATCTTTCTATAACCTGCTACTCCAGAAGGCTTTTGTCTTCATATATTTAATTTGTATGCTTGTTGCCGACGACCCACACTAAAACGCCTAGCAGATACAAGACAAAGCGTCATTTACCTACCTAACATCATCTTCCCCAGCCAAGAGTTACTATTCCGTTGACGGATAATTCATGTATAATGGGACTTGGCTTCCAAGCAATTTATTTGATGCGCAGGAACTTTTAGCATCCAATCAGATGTTGTATTATTAGAAGACTTGGCTAGTAAAAATTGCGGCGAATGTAACTGTAAACCGCGGGAGTTAACTAGAACCTTGATCGTTTTATCCGCCAGATGGAGTAGCTGAAACTCTCATTGTACATTAATTACCTGCCAAGGGTTGAAATGCAGAGTAGCTCGGAATAGTAACCCTTGGCTAGAGACGATGACTTTTCATAGACGTTTAAATATATTGTGATCAGCATGCAATAATCTCATATCAAAATATTAAATCTACCGGCAGAGTGAGCCAGATTTGTACAACCGTTTGACTGTATTTAAAAACTTGTTCCATGTCAGAGTTAATTCCCCTTTTTTTCAGAATCAAAATCATTCTTTAATAGAATAAATTTTCCTTTTAAATCATGACATTGGCTCTAAGATACACCCTGGCCATCATGTTTTGGACTTTTTTCATTTGCTGACAAGGCGTATGAGATTTTCCGTAGTCTCGTCCACTATATAAACTCTCGCGAGACTACGATTGAGTCGAAATAAGTGACCACTGGTATAATACCGGAGCCTTTATTCAGGCAAATCTTCAAATTCAGTGAACTAGTGTTATGAAGTAAAAGTACAATTGAAAAGGAAGAACAAATTAATCGCTTATAATAATTTGTTACAGTCTGTTTATTTTAAAGGCAGGTATTTACATATTTACTAAATTGTTAACGTGACTTTAAAATCTTCAAACAACAATAAATTTATGCACGTGGCCGTTGATAACGAAACTAGTCTCTTTAATTTTTTGTCATTAAAAATCTACAGTTATAATTTTTCAAATACTCTGAAAATAATGTAGAAGTTACAATATTATTTGGAAGATTCACAAATCCTTTAATTAATAACAAAAAACGATGCAGCACAAAAGCTATAAGTCGGCTTTCTATTAGTGCTTTAATTTAAAAAAAAAATTAATTTGCAATCGTAACACTCGGCTTTTTAAAAATAAACTGCAGTAATACTTATCTGTATACATACTGAAAAAGCGATATTGTTTTTCTTTTACATAAGTTTTTTTATATACATTGGGATTGAACGAGTTTTATGGATTTTATTCCCGCCTCTTAATTTATTTAAATTATGTATTATTTATGTGCTATATTTGGTGAGTAAACAATCAATCAATCAATCAAAGTTGTCTTAAACCAGATGTCTTGTTTCAGAATATCCCAGAAGAAGCTTCTCCGGTGGTAGAACAAAAGCGCCCTGATGCGTCTTGGCCTGAGCATGGTCAGCTGTTGTTTCGTGAATTCTCCATGCGATACCAGCCTCATTTACCACGCGTCCTTGACGAAATATCATTCCGAGTCGACCCGTCACAGAAAATTGGCATTGTGGGACGAACAGGGGCAGGTAACTCACGCTTTAGATACTAATTGCAGAAATAAATCATTGTTTGTTTGTTAATAATAATAATAATAAATTGCCGGCGACAAGTGGAGTTGAATCGGCTTTGCGGGCCTGAATTGCAGAAAGAAATCCACCTGGCAGGATTGTGCAGCATTTCAGCGATGGATCATATATCAACCGTTTACAGGCGAATTCTATTACACAAAAATGCTTTCAAAATACGACCAAAGACACTTTTCTATATCGTTCTTAGTGTAGGTTAAAGAGCAAATAGGATTTTCTTCACAGTTTTTGCGAAAATTCAAACTAAACATCTAGTTGTCATTTTAGATCCTAAGACTTAGGTTTTAAAACTATTTTCTCTATTGTGCATTTTTTCGGTCTTTTGTTAACAAAATGTATATGCCCCAGAGTTTGGTCCACGTTTCTCTACAGTTCCTATAAGGAGTACCCTGTAAACTTTCATCTTAACGAATATTTGACTGCTTAATCCTAATCCTTAATCCGCGTGTCTATCGTCGTCATAATATATCAGAGACGACGCTAAGATGTATGTGATTAGTGTACGTAAATTGGTTAAATGTCTCAACGGCAAACGCTGGGTCGACAGCAAAGTGTCCGACTTTTTTCTTTTCAATATACATTTACGATCTCTATGGTACCGAGCCCCTGTGGCTACAGATAGGGTAATCGGGTAAATATAAATACAATCCGCAGCATTTTTGTCTATCTTTTCCCGCCTCCATATGACTACAAAGAGGATGTGGTTAAAACATACAAAAATATTGTCCAATCAAACTATAAATAATCTTTTTTTTAAATGTTATATATTTCCAGGAAAGTCCACTATAGCTACAGCTCTCTTTCGATTGGTTGAAAAAGAGTCCGGATATATTTACATCGACGATGTGGACATTTCAACGATTGGTCTACGAGATTTGAGACGGAAAATTTCATTGGTTCCGCAAGACCCAGTTCTTTTCACAGGGACTATCAGGTAAAAACATCATTCGAGAATAGAATCGATTCTACTGCTATGTGGAGACATTGACTCTAAAATACACAGGGCCATGTTGTTTTGCACTTAAAAAAATTTGCTGATCTGTGGCAAGCGTCGCACCAAATATTGGCGGAAATTAATGTGCTTGACCTAGCATGCGGTACGGGAGTTGTCTAAGTCTCGTCCACTTTAGAAACTCTTTTGAGAATAAGATTTGTAAAAACATATCACTTAATAAGCATACATTCCCAACTTTTGGTATCTTCATTTAAATATCTGGCTGTCATATTTGTAACCTCTAATAAGCCATGTGACTGGTGAACTATTGTCTCCCAGTCACGTTATGATGTATTGGGCATACCTCATTTTAGTTTATTTGCAAGTTCGTTCAAAGCAGATGGTTGAAAAGGGAGCTATATTGTGGGAGTTTATCTAGATGTCAAAAATGAGGCAAACTTTTTAGCAAATCGATCGACACCTGTGCCAGTGTTCTGAATTTCTAGAAATATATATAGTGGGCTGTCCTCTACTTATTGCTAAGCATACAGGACATGCATGTTTTTCCACCCTTCCTGTTCTTATCGACATGAAAGGAATTCGGTAAGCTGTTTTAGGCCTTATGTTAATAAAGTTCAATATTTTTAATTCGACAGATCGAATGTTGATCCATTTAACGAGCGTACAGACAGTGAAATTTGGGAGGCTCTTCACCGGGTGAATCTGAAGTCAAAGGTAGGTCAGATAATGTCAGTAATTAGCTCAGCGTAACAACACCCGTGAACAAAATCTACATTCTCCATTGCCCCATTACCCCATAATGCAGTGCCCCAGCCGCATGGTTTGAGGGGTACGTCTTCCTGTTGCTCCGGTGGTTTCGGGAGCTTTGGCGTAACTTCATATCAGTTGGGACCGTCTAAGATTCACGCCCAGTGATTTTCTGGCCATGTCTTGGTTTGCTACGAGCAGCCTCAAGTGGGATTGCTTCACATCTAGGACTGCCACGCTATTACATGGGTGATATAACCGTAATTAGGGTGTAACCCCCGTATCAAACAAACAAACAAACAAACAAACAGAATCAAAATCCCCCGTTATTAATAATAAATCAACAAAACTAACCAACATCGCTTTCTGAATAATAAAATAACTATATGGCAATACTGCTAAGCAGGAGTTCTGATTGAATGAACATAATTGATTGATTGATTGGTGGTGTTTTACTCAATGCTTAAGAGTGTTTCCCTTATAGGACAGTATTGAAACTAGCACAACCAAACTATTTATGCATAATTGCTGGTTGGACGCCAATTGAAATCAAGCATATGAAATCAGGTCATAGCATGAACATCCAGTGCTATATCACATGGTGTATCTACACGTGAGCATATGTTTCGAGATATAATGTGTTTGGTTGAAAGACTTGTTTGTTTGATTGGGGTGCAACTTATATGACGACGGATTGTCCACTTCACACTTCCTTCTTCACCTTGCCTTTTTACGTGGAAAACCGAGAGAAAACCTCGTTAAAACCACCCCCGCGGTAGCCTGAGCCACAACATGTGACTATGTCATATACCTGATGGTGGAAAGGCGGACTCGATCCATTGAACGGTAAATCGAAGCAGGATTTTAGCAGGCTCACACGGTTTGGTTGACAGGATATCTTGAGATGATAAAGTCATGAAAAATCCCAACTTTACGTCAAAAGATGTCGTAAGAACAAATGCATTGTCCACCAGAGTAAATAAATAGGAGCATTGTGGCTGATTTTTGGTTAGCGCTGCCTTGTCAAGATAATTTTTTTTAAAATGATACTCCCGGCTGAAATAACCCCTATATCCCTTGAAAGGTTACCATTAAATATACTTAAATATGCCTTTTATGGCATCGACTTATCGTTTCTTCATTTTATCAAATAACCCAGGGTTACAGATATATACTTTCCTATGACCACTGGCAGTTGACATTTTGGGCGTGACCAGCCCTCTCCATGACGTCACGCGACTAACACTCTTTTGTGTTAAGGGTTAATAACATGTGTGAACCAAGGACCTATATAGATGAACTGTCAAAGGTTTAAACAGTCGACTCTACACATCTCATGATGTAGGCACCTATTTTGAAAAGAAAGATATTTAATTTGGTTAATATTTGTGGAGCTCTTCTGCTTAATGATAAAAGTACATAGACATGGCCGCGTGGATAAATTGACAGTAGTTTGTCCATTACTCATTGTTTAAGATCAAATTATAAAATTTATTTAGCTCCATTATAAAATTGGACAGCATAATGAAGACAAGAAATGATGCCCGTTTTACCTGTTTGCATTTTATTGCAGCCCGGAGTATGGCTTTAAGATGAATGGCGATTACGAACAAGAATTCAAAATGTATATTTATTTTATGTTGAACACAGATTCTAGGAATGAACGGTGGGCTTGAAATGGCAGTTTTGGATGGGGGTTCTAATTTCTCGTTAGGCGAAAGACAGTTGATTTGTATGGCCAGAGCGATTTTAAGCAGAAGTCGGGTAAGTATTGGATTAGACACGAAGATTCTGGACAAAGCCAATTCACATCTCTCCATCAATAAAATAAACCAGAATTATGTTTGTTAAAAAGGAGAGAATTGTTATAATGAAATAAGTAACAAATAATATCTCGGCTGACGCTCAGGGCCAGTTGCTCAGAAGCGAATTAGCAGCTAACACCAGATGAAAATGATAATACTGGGTAAAAGATAGACCTTCAACATGGCTCGACGTCCTATAATAGCAGATTAAATTTAATAGCGCTTCGAGCAACCGGCCTTTGCACGATAGCCTTTTTTTATTTCTTCTATAGTATCAGCTTTAAATTCGATTTATATGCCAGTATTTCGTCTACTTTAAAACCATTGCGTTATCAATATATTTTTATTTTAAATATATTTCTGATCATTGGAAATGTTTACAGTAGCTAGTTATTTAGGTTGTAAATTTTACCAATAGATATATTGGTGAAATTGATATAATATAAAAATGATATGATAAGTCGTTTTTTTTAACGCATGCTTGGATTACTATAGGTCGTTATTTTCGTTATAGGTTTTGTTAATGGACGAAGCCACAGCCTCTGTTGATCCGCAGACAGACGCCTTGATTCAAGAGGCGATCCGAACATCTTTTCCCGACTGTACCATGCTTATCATCGCCCACAGATTAAACACAGTACTCGATTGTGACAAAGTTCTTGTCATGGATAAAGGAAAGGTAATAAAAAACTATTATGATGATAAATTTCTCCGAAAGCCAAGTTCAAAATATGAATGCATTAGCTTTAGGACATTAGTCACCTAACTTTGTTATATGTGTACCCATGGGCAAATAGTGTATGTGCATGCGGTAACGTACACTCGTCAGTAGCAGATACTGACTGTACCCTATAGCTGGTCCATATAGCAAAGCTTTTCAGGTAAAGGGCTGTGGAGTTAAGGTCTAGACTCACACAAAATTCTATTGGTTGATCTGGTCACATGAGCATACAGATTTGCAAAATAAAGGAGAAAAGTTTAGATGAGAGGACTGTATGCTCATGTGACCAGATCAACCAATAGAATTTTGTGTGAGTCTAGAGCCTAATACGGCGGCCCTTTACCTGGAAAGCTTTGCTATACGAACCAGCGTATAGGGTAGTCAGAATGG